>VXCM01001987.1:9004-50033 GCA_014773175.1 Lucifuga dentata
TTGTTTTTTTTTTTTTTCTCTCTTCTGAAACGTACTAAAAATAGGTCAAAGCTACAGCGCATGCAACGGAGCTGTTTTGCTGCTTTTTGAGATAAGTCAACTCTCGTAAAGTTCCAATGGTATATTGTTGTGCATTTATAATGGTTAATTCTTTTACGACAGTTGACTTACCCTGAACAATATCAAAATAGCATGCGCTGTAGCTTTGACCTATTTTTAGTTCGTTTCAGATGAGAAAAAAAACCCTGAGAAAAAAAACAAGGAGAAAAAAAAATAGACCACCTTTTTCTTAACCTCCAACTGATTTTTTTTTTTTTTTTTNTTTTTTTTTTTTTTACACGTCCCCTTAGGGGCTCCGTAGGATTTGGCAAATAATAGGAAAACAAAAATACAGTTTTGTTTTGGAAAATGGTTGGGTGTGTAATACTTATTGGGCTTAAACGTGCAGAATTGCTGTCATGATCCTACGAGTGTGATAATGTGCAAGTAAACAGCGAGTTAATGGTATAATTTGTGTATTAGGGCTGGTGTAGTGCGTGTCCCTGTGTGTGTCAGACAGTAATGCACTGTGTGTGTTAATGTGTGTAACCTGAATTCTCATGTTCCTGTGTTCAGGTTGTGTAAGTGCAGGTTGTCAGAGAGCTGCTGCTCCTCTCTGCTCTCAGCGCTGAACTCCAGCTCGTCCCATCTGAGCCATCTGGACCTGAGTGAAAACCAGCTGCAGGACTCTGGAGTCAAGCTGCTCTCTGCTGGACTGGAGGATCCACAATGTAGCCTGGAGACTCTGAGGTCAGGCCGTCATCTTTTTAAAGGACCGTGCTGGCGATTTTGGATGTTTAAGCCCAATGAATACTATCTGCATACAGGCTGCGTTACTGATGACCAATTTACAAAATATAAAACCACACTTTAATTTTCTTGTTATTTATCCAACTCCCCTAATCTTTCAAAATCAAATGATCCGGTGATACACCCATCTTAAAATTAACGTTTTGCCTGCTAACATATTTGTCCAAATGCAGAAGGCATGGCCATTTTTAAAATCTGTGTTCTCCTGGGGCTGTATTCTATGGCGGAGACATACATCGCCTTCCATGCAGCTCCAGTTAAATAAAGTTACTTCGACAAAAACTTAATAGACGTGTTCGCTGTGCTAGATTAATTATCTCAAGCAAATCTCTAAAAGTTTATTTTAATATTGTTTTAATATTTTTTTTAATATGTAATATGCTCCAGTAGCATATTTTGGGAAATGGTTTTCAGTAATGTGTGTAGTTTTATGTACTGGGCTCAAACATGCAAAATTGTCCTTTAAGGGTCATTGTTTATCCTTGTCTTCAGACAATATGATAATAAGAATAATCTTTTAGTACAACATGTATTGCAACAATTATGATGATGGTGATGTAGCAAAAAAAAAAAAAAAAAAAAAAAAACTGCAAAAATTAACATGAAATACTATATTTTAGTCAGTTATTTCAGCAATTAATGAATTTTGTGATGTATTTTTTTTTTCAAGGCAGCATACCCTCAAACATATCTTTTTTTTTTTTAATTTTACAATATGCAATGTAAATGTTAGCTAAAGGCTCAAACTACCACCAAAGTTCAAATGTCAAGATACAGACTTGAACACAAATTATTAGTTCTTTGTGAATGTAACCTCCCCCATCAAACAAATTATATTATATTACATTATGGAAATCTGCAAAAAAAAAAAAAAAAAGNAAAAAAAAAAAAAAAAAGGATCAACTTTAACTCTGAAATAACATGAAGAACATGAACTCTGCCTTTAACTTTTATTTCAATCATTTCCGTTGTGCAGATAAAAGTACAAGTTGAACTGTATCTGCTTTATGTCACTTTATCCTGTTTTTCCACAAATAGACATTACAACACGTCAATGCTCCACAACTCGAGTCGTCTCTCTCACACACACACACACACACACTTAGCTTCAGCTGAAAGTCTGTTTCAACAGTTACACCACCTGAAATCAAAGTGAAATGACAGCTACACAACACATTCATCAAGATTTAAGGCTTTGAACTGGTCGGCCAATCAGAAAGCAGACAGTGTGACGAGCCAAAAATAATTAGATGTTTACCTTTTATTTACAGGCTTAATTACTGTGAATTGTCAGAGAGAAGCTGTTCTTACCTCACCGCCGTCTTGAAGTCCAGAACCTCCTGCCTCAGTGAGCTGGACCTGAGCTACAACAACTTGCAGGATTCAGGACTGAAGCAGCTCTCTGCTGGACTGGAGAGTCCACAATGCAGGCTGCTAACTCTGAGGTGGGAAATCTTGTTTGCTTATTTATTCTAATTTGGAGTCTCAAAGGACCATACCAGTGATTTTACATGTTTAAGCCTAATAAATACTATCCGTATACATGCTGCATTACTGACAACCATTTTTTTAAACATAAAACCGTATTTTAGTTTTTCTGTTTCTGTTTGCCAAATCCACTAATCTTTCAAATTCAAATATTCAGATGATACACCCACCTTAAAAATTAAAGGACCATACCAGCACTTCTGCTTGTTTAAGCCCAATGTATACAACCCATATACAAATTACATTACAGAGAACCATTTCCCAAACATACTTAGCATATTTAGCGGTAAATATTAGAATTGTTTTTCCTACCTTCCAGACTGCCATTGGTTTCAGTTCATTCTAGTACACTATTAAAATCAACTTTAGAGAGTGGAAACAGGCTTGAGGGTTTTAAATTAATCCATCACAGTGAATAACATGTTTACAAGGTTTTTTTGTCAAAGTAACTTTATTTAAGCAGTCCAACACAAAGTTGCACGGAAGATGATGTATGTCTCCGCCAGGGAATATAGTGCCAGCAGCAGACGGCTTTTACAGAAAAATTAAAAACGACCATGTCTTCTACAATCGTGCATAAGTGTTAGAAGGCAAAACACTGAATTTTAAGATGGTGTATCACCTGAACATTTGATTTTGGAAGATTAGGGGATTTAGTAAAATAACAGGAAAACTAAAATACAGTTTTATGTTTTGGAAATTGGTTGTAACGTAACATAAGTGAGTTGCATATATTGGGCTCAAACTTACACAATCATCAGTTATGGTCCTTTAATGTTTCACCAAACACTGATGTTTGAATGTAGAAGGGATAGTCTGTGTTGAATTTATCAGTAAAAGCGGACTATATTGTCTACTATATTGTCTTCCGTGCAGGTCGAGTTGGATTCGGTTAAGTTACTTTGACCAAAAAAATTGTGTTCACTGTGATGGATTACATATCTCAACCACGTTTCAAGTCTATACAAGTTGATTTTAATAGTGTACTGGAATGAACTGAAACCAGTAACAGCCTGGAAGGTAGGGGAAAAAAAAGTTGAAATTTTTACTGCTAAAGTAGTATATTTTGGGGAAATGGTTGTCAGTAATGTAACATATTCTATATATCAGGCTCAAACATGCAAAATCACCGGTATTGTCCTTAAAACCAGTTATAGTTTGATTAAAATCCTCCTCTGTGCAGGTTGATGTGTTGTCTGATCACAGATGAAGGCTGTGCTTCTCTGGTCTCACCTCTGAAGTCCTCACATCTGAGAAACCTGGACCTGACTCATAACAAACTTTATGATTCAGGAGTGAAGATACTGTCCTCAGGACTGGAGAGTCCACGATGTTCACTGGAGACTCTGAGGTACAGAATCACTTTCTCTTCTCTGCAAAAGTTATAAGATATTGTTTTAGTCCTTATCTCTCTCTGCAGGTTGTCAGACTGTCAGATCTCAGATGAAGGCTGTTCCTTTCTGGTCTCGGCTCTGAAATCAAACCCTTCATGTCTCAGAGAGCTGGACCTGAGTTTCAACAAGCTGCAGGATTCTGGACTGAAGCTGCTGTCCGACCTTGTGGAAAATCCACAATATAGACTGGAGACTTTGAGTTCAGTGTAGTTTTCACTCTGATTTTACAGAATTGGATTGGATTGAATTTGGACGGTTTTTGTCAGTTTTTGGTTGTCTGTTTTTGTCATATGATTTGTTCAGTTTGTATTAATAATTGTAGAAATATCTAATAAAATGTATTTTAAAAAAAAACCCAAAAATACCAAAAACAGAAGAAAGACATAACATTTCCTGGTAAATCTCCAGCCTCGCTAATGTCTGCTCTCCTCAGAGAAGCTGTGAGGCAAACCTAATAAATGCACAAAGAGAACAAGTCGGCCAGTTTGATCAATCAAAAGCTTGTGGCAATGATGTCCCTGAAATGATAATTAATCATAATGTTTGTCATCACTCCTGCAGCTTTAAATAAAACTGCATTGCAGCTGCTGACTTGTGAAATTCGGATCATTTAAAAACCTGGATTGGTGGAATCATCTGATGGGGAAAAACCTGGTCATGTTAACAGAGTTAGCAGATTATTGTATCCAAAAAACTAACAGCGCTACACCTACACATATCAGCTCATATTTTCTCTACAATAAACTTATTTTCATTGTGTAAATGCTACATGTAGCTAATGGCTGACAGTGTCATTATGTCTGAAATGTTAATTATATAGTGTAGTAATGTGTAATAATTACTGCCTTTTCCCTTTGTGAACATTCCTTATGTACTGTTGTTATCTCTTACTCTTCTTACTATTGTGTGACGTGCAGCAGTTAAGGCATCTTAGCATGAATAAGGACCTGATGGTGTTCATCAACGTACATTAAACATCTATGATGCTTTTCATTCCATCTTTACAGATCTTTAAGAAAGCTAATGCACATTGTCTTGCTGATTTCAGGTCCATAGCTCTGACATCTCCTGTAATGAAGTGTTGTGAAAGAGTCGTTTTAGGTCACCTTAGTAGGCAGGTATCAACCTTCCTTGATCCTTTGCAGTTTGCATATAGGAAGCATGTGGGAGTTGATGATGCACTTCTTTATATACTTCACAGAATTTACAGCCATTTGGAAACTGCTGGTACTCATGTAAGGATAATGTTTTTTGACTTTTCTAGTGCTTTTAATAATACTCAACCACATATTTTAACTGATAAATTAAAGGCATTTAAAATGCATAACAAAACTATTGCTTGGGTCATGGACTGTCTTCTGCACAGTCCACAGTTTGTTAGACTAGATAATAAAGTATCTGACGTTATTTTAACTAACACAGGAGTGTAGTGACATAAAATGTGGGCTGAACATATAGGCTAGCCAAAAAATAAACCTCAAGTATCAATATCTGATTGTGGTCATTTATTTTCGTCAATAATACTGTCTTTTTNAAAAATAAACCTCAAGTATCAATATCTGATTGTGGTCATTTATTTTCGTCAATAATACTGTCTTTTTTTATTGTTGGATGTTCTTCATTGTTGAGAGTGAGAAGAGATTCACTTGAGATTCTGAAGTCATCAGACTATGTAGATGACTAGATTTTTTTTACCCGGAGACATCACAGGTAGAAAATCTGATTGGATAAAAGCTCTAATTTATATGAGCTGCGCTGGAAGCAGCACAACTGAGCGATGAGATGACGTAGGATACTGATGGGAACAAACTTTGTAAAATATAGCATTAATTAAAATATATATTAAAGTATAAAAATGTAATTTGCTGATCCTGACCATCTAGATCAGCAGAGAAGGTCTTGCTGGCCCTGACAGCCACCTCTGGCAAAAAGACAAACCAGACTATGAGATCTGGACACAATCCAGCTCTGTCCTTATAATATGGTGGGAAAATCCCATAATGCAGTGCGTCAGTCACGTGGGATCCCAAATTCTTACATTCCAGAGTTTCTCCAACCCACTCCATAAATATTTGTTAAATCTCGTATGACCCTAATGCGGACTAAAACATCAAACCATAAAATGCATAAGTTCCATGTTATATTAGGTCTGTTGTGAATAAATCTGAATTTTATGAAACACCGTTAGTGAGGTGTCTTTGCACATTGAGCTCTTTATATACTAAGCTGACGTCCATTCGCTAATAAGGTAAGTATCAACGTTAAACTCGGCGGGGCAAAGCCTGAGGAATGGAATAACGTGGAATAGATATATGCCCCTCCCCCATTAGCCGAGCAACAGCCAATGAGCATTGAGGAATGACACAAGTAACCAGAAAACCAATCAGATTTCAGAGAATGAGATGAAGAGAAACCAATCAGATTTGAGGAAAAGACTAATTGGGAAAAAAGGAAAGCAATGGCTCCAGCTTCTCTCTCTGTGTGTGTGTGTGTGTGTGTGTGTGTGTGTGTGTGTGTGTGTTTCAGGTCTCTATGGTAAGTAAAATGTTTTTGGCATTGTTCTTCACTTCATCTTTATGTTCTTGATTAATATTTCATAAACTTAGCTTATGCAGTCTGATATCATCATAAGCATGATACAAACTGGAGTATTAATGATTTAAAAAGTCCAGTTAGTAAAAGTTAAACAGGTGTGTGATGCATATGGTTTCAAATGAACTTTTTTAGTGTTGCTCTATAAATCATTTTATTAGCACATATTTTATTATTTGCTGAGATTCTTACAGAATCTCAGCAAAGCTTATTAATAATACTAGTGCAATAAAATGCTCAGAGTGATCTGAAAATGCTTCTTTTTGACAGTTCTTCATTGCAGCACTTGAATGCACCACCAGGAAGCATTTTCAGATCACTCCATGCTTTTTATTGCGCTTAAATGCTAAAATTACATAACTTCTAAAAAACAAAACAAAACTGAATATACATGTTGTCTGCCATAATGGATTACCTATCTAAGAACGTTTCAGATATCAACAAGTTGATTTTAATAGCATACAGAATTAATTGAAAGCAATGGCGGTTTGGAATGAAAAAAAAAAAAAAAAAAANAAAAAAAAAAAAAAAAAAGACTGTTCCAGTAGTATGCTTTGGGAAATGATTGTCACAAAGGTTACATGTATGAAAATTGAATATATTAGGATCAAAATTACAAAATGGATGGTATGGTCCTTTAAACCTGCAAACTCACTGGTATGGTCCTTTAAATGGCATGTCTCAGTCCATGTAACTCTCTCCTATCACCATCACATGTCAACTACTTCATCTTTAAAGGACCATACCATCCATTTTGCATGTTTGAGCCTAATATATTCATTACCTTAATTTGTTTCAGTTCATTCTGCAATAACAAGTCCACTGTTCTGAACTTTAAATCTGAACTTTGTTCTGAACTGTAAATGCTTTGAAACAGCCCGAGGCNTCCACTGTTCTGAACTTTAAATCTGAACTTTGTTCTGAACTGTAAATGCTTTGAAACAGCCCGAGGCTTGTTAGAAGCAATCGCATGCGAGTTACACTTTGTTACAGTTTGATTTTGCAAATTAATTACTCCAAAATGCTGGTAAAAGTTGTCCATAATATGTGTGCTTATAGTACTGGAAGTACTGAGTCAAATCATACCAGTTTTGGCAACTTCTAATGGAAATTTAAAGTTTTAGGGCACTTCAAAAATTAGACAATTGGTTATTTATATGTCTGTTTTAAACTATGAATGTTTTTTTTATTTAAAAAAAAGCTTACTCTTATTGCCCTTAAATATTTGTGATTACTCTGTAATGTCTTTTTCTGAAACATGTTGATTGAGATTGTCTGTTACAGGACCATACCACCCATTTTGCATGTTTGAGCCAAATATATTCAATTTTCATACATGCAATGTTACTGGCAATCATTTCCCAAAGCATACTACTGGAACGGTGAATTAAAAATGTTTTTCCTACCTTCCAGTCCTCCATTGGTTTCAGTTCATTCTGGTACGCTATTAAAATCCACTTGTTGATACTTGAAACATTCTTGGGATAAGTAATCCATCATTGTGAACATCATGTATATTCAGGTTTTTTCAGCGTTTTGTAATTTTAATGTTTTAAGAGCAATAAAAAGCGTCGAGTGAATGTATGTCTCCAGCGGGGAATATAGTCCCAAAAGAAGATCTGTGTTTATTGAAAAATGTTAACAACCATGATTTTATAATTTTGTGTAACTATTAGCAGATGAAACATCGAGTTTTAAGCTTGGTGTATCACTTTGAATATTTTGCAAAATATCCGGAAAACTGAAATACGGTTTTATCCTTTGGGAAATGAAAATTGAATACATTAGGCTCAAACACGCAAAATGGATGGTATGGTCCTTTAATTACGATTTCTCACATTTCAGTGTCAGCATCTGAAAACAATATTGGGAATATGTGTTTAAGATAGATATTGGCTCGTCCCATCCCGTTCTATGACGTCATCGCATCACATACCGGCGGATCAGTGTGAAAATCCTCCACTTGCGCTCTGAGTGGCTCACCGAGCGCATCCCGACGAGTCCGCGGACACGCACCTGGGCACGGATTATCCATAATAATTACCGGGAAACGCAGTTTGACAGCTTTTTTTTGTTTTGTTTTGTTTTTTTTTTTGTTTTTCCAGCTGCCTGATTCATTTTTCCCCTCTCTGTCTTCATCAGAGTAAAGAGAACATCTGACTTTTCTTTCCTCCATCCCACGTCTGCATCTCCCTGAGAATTTGATACAAAGGTAAGAAAATAAAAGTTAATTAGGGAGTCAGTTAACTGTAATGTTGCTTCCATCAGGACATACAGATCAGAGCTGGGATTATATCTGATTAAAAAAAAAAAAAATGGACCGTCGTTATTAATTAGGGATTATTAATTACAGTAGCTTTTTCTTTTGATTTTCATTTCATCATTACATTTTTAGCTGGAATTTAAGCGTTTCAATGCGTGTCTGCTCTCCATATTCTTCTCTAACCATCTACTTACCTCCACCAAGGAGGTTATGTTTTTACATTATGTTTTTGTGGTGTTTATATCAACAGGATTCATCTTGTGCCGATAATTGGGGTCAGGGAAGTGTTAATTTGATTTTGAGGCTGATCCGGATTACGATTCGGATACAGATTGTTTTTTGTTTTTCACTTTCTTTACACATGGAAAAATGGGACTAAGAGTTCGTTTTTGTTGCGTATTTTACAAAAATCATGACACCCATCTGGATGTAAATATTCAGACATATGGATGCTCTTTATGAGCAAAAGCCAATCAACCCAGATCTGGATCAGATATGTCGAATTGAATCATATTCATCAGGTTAGAAATGTGCAGCTAGAAGCGAGATGATGCTGTTTCAGCAGGATAAAACTTTTTTTTTCTTCTTTTTTAATGTTTTGACTTATTGACTGATGGATATTGTTCCAGACGATGATGTCTGCAGTACTGCTGCACAATGATTTTATGATACAATAAATCTTTTTTTTTTTTAACACATCTGATTTCAAGGAAATGGCAGTAAAAGTCTGTCTGTCTGTCTGTCTATCTATCTATCTAAATTTAAGTAAAAATTTTAGCTTTTCTGAAGAACCTGAAATTAAAAAAAAAAAAAATATCTATCTGTATAGTTGAGGGGCATATTCAAATTGAGAATGAAAATTTATAATGGAATATTTATGAGTTGCAGGATTATATATATATATATATATATGTGTGTGTGTATATATATATATATATATATACACATACATATAAAATACAGCTAAATTGCAGCAAAACCTAACTGGGGATGTGGAAGAAAGAACAAACTTTCATCAAGAGAAATCAAATAATTGAACGGATGAATGCAGGAACATATCCAAGCAGAATGGTGGAATCTCTGATAGTAATTTATCCTTTCATGTTCATATCAGTGAAGACTGCATTCTTTGCTCTCTGCAACATTGCAAAAAATTAGATCCTGTCTTTCCCAGGCTGATGCAGAGACCTTTATCCATGCCTTTATGTCATCTAAGTTATTGTAATGTTTTATTTTCTGGCTTACCTCAGTGTAGCCTTACAAAGCTGCAGATGGTTCAAAATGCAGCTGCTAGAATTTAAAAAAACTAGACAGCATCAGCTCTGTATTATTCTCTCTTCACTGGCTTCCAGAGGTGATTTTAAGATGCTTTTATTACCTTACAAGATCTGAAAAGAAGCTGCACCCTCATATTTAGCTATGCCTTATGAACCATCTAGAGCTCTAAATGGAAACGTATTTTATTTCACAAATGTGTATTATATTTCACTCTATTTTTTTTTTTTATTTTAGTAAAGGACCATACCAGCCATTTTGCATGTTTGAGCCATTCAATTTTCATACACATAATGTTACTGACAATCATTTCCCAAAACATACTACTGGAACGGTGAATTAAAAATGTTTTTCCTACCTTCCAGACCGCCATTGGTTTCAGTTCATTCTGGTACACTATTAAAATCAACTTGTTGATACTTGAAACATTCTTGGGATAGGTAATCCATCATCACCAACAAGACATGTATTCAGGTTTTTTTCCCCAAAGCTTTGTAATTTTAGTGTTTAAGCACAATAAAAAGCACAGACTGAATGTATGTCTCCATCAGGGAATATAGTCCCAAAAGAAGACCTGCATTTATGGAGAAATTGAAACAACTGTGATAAGGCTGGCTAACTATTAGTAGGAGAAACATGGATTTTTAAGGTGGGTGTATCACTTGAATATTTGATTTTGAAAGATTAAGAGATTTTGCAAATTATCAGGAAAACTGAAATATGGTTTTATCCTTTGGGAAATGATTGCCAATATCATTACATGTGTGAACATTTAATATATTAGGCTCAAACATGTAAAATGGGTGGTATGGTCCTTTAATTGTGGCCCTTATAATCTTCCATATACTACTATCAGTTCCGAGAGTGAACAAGAAGTTCAGCAGGATCTCGGGCCTTCTCTCATTGTGCTGCTGTTTTGTGGAACAGCTTGCCTGTTAACACAAGACAATCAAACTCACTTGACTCTTTTAAGTCTAAATTAAAAACTTATCTTTTTACATTGTAGGTATATTGGCTTTGTTTTCAAAAAAATCAAAGAAATCACTTGGTATAATCAGAAAGATTTCTTATTTTGTAATCAGTTCTTTCTTATAGTATAAAAAATGTCAATCAAGCTTCGTTCATTAGGCGTCAACAGGACCATTCTGAGGGCATTTTATATTTATATATAGATGTTTTGTTGAATCTGTTTTAACTTCTGGTTTTATTTGTTGGTTGGGGGTGTTGTCTGTAAAGAGTCGAGGTATTCTTGACAGAGTGGTGAAAGTTTGTGAAAAGGTGATGGGGAGAAACAGAAAAGCCTAATGGAACTCTATGAGTGTAGGCTGATTATAATATATGCTGCTCACTTACTGAATAAGTGTTACTCAGTACGTAGACCTGCTGCCATCAGGCCGGCGTTTCCATATGCCCAAATTCTCCACCATCAGAACCAAATCTAGTTTTATTCCTATATCTATTCATTTTCAGACATTTGCCCACATAATGCAGTATGGAAGCTGCTGTTGTGTGTGTTTTACTGGTAAATTGTAATCATGTGATCTGTATCTGTTTTCAATCTGCATTCTTAAAGAGCAGATAATCTTATATGAAAGACTGGTGGCTGTATATTAACTAGTGTTACTTATATCAGGAGTTTAGATTGGGTTGTTTTGTACAATGAGTATTTATATGCTGTCTTGCATGTTTGTTTATTTACTATTCTTTGCCACTGGTAGCAACTACGTTATGAGTTTCTCTTCTGAGATAATAAAGTTGTCTTGTATCTTTGTAGTATTATATTACAGTTTATCTGTATTTGAATCACTGTAATATTATATGGGCAACTACTCATCTCAGTGGACGATTTAAAATGCAGAAGAAATTTGTTATATTAGCTTCCTCTTCTCACAGGAACCATCAGCCTCCCTTTTTCATTCTCTCAGCCTCTTAATACAAATATGTTGCAAACCTGTATGTTTATTTGTAAAATTTTATTTATGAATTTTCAGCTACCGAAAGTCTTTACGGACTTCTTTTGCATGTAGATGTCCATTTGTATAGTACTAAACAGTCTAAAAGCTTCATCTTTCTGTTTGTTCTGGTAATGTGGTCTGTTTTTCATTTTGATGCTCTTTTATGGGATTCATACAGGATGTAACATCATTTTATTCATTTTAAAAGTTACTGAAGCTGACTCTGTTATCATTGCAATCAAAGTGTCACTGCTGGAGGAAAGGTGACTCTATTTTTCTGGTTTTGTGTAATCTGAGTCACTTCTGTCTTTTTTTTTTTTTGTTGTTGTGTGATGGATTAAATTGAGGATGGTTGGTGTTGGGGAGGGGTCCTAGTATAAACTTTTGGGTTTTTATGTCTCTCTCCCACACAAGAACTGTGATGTGTTGACTGTTTTCCTGAGTAATTTTTGTGATTCTTTGTTTCTTTTTGTATTTTTTATCCTTGTATGTGTATAATCGTGCAAATAAAATGAAATGAAATTGTGCTTTAACTAAGTAAGTGGAATCCTTCCTTTATAAAGTATGATTATACTCTGTTTTAACCTGCTTCATGGTGTTTTTATTGCCTTTTTCATTGTGATTGTTGTGAGTTTTGGATTGTGAAGCCCATTGAGACACTGTGATGTTGTGTTGTGTAAATAAACTTGAAATGAACTGAAATGAACAAAATATGAGAAGAAAACTCAAAAAGCAAAGGGCTTCAAGGTCAGACATCTTGCTGCATTTTGCTCTAGAGGCGTAGAAGACGTCTGCCGTGAAGGAACGGATTGATCTGTGAAGCTCTGTGAGATGATTTTTATGGAGTGACAAAACATCTCAGTCTGGTTTTAAAGCCCACTGAAAATCTTTGACAGGATTTATAGAAAGCAAAGAAACTCTCCGAGCAGGAAGCTTTTTGCACATAATGGGCTCAGATTCCGAGAGGTGTGTGTGTGAAACCTGTGTGCGCTCACCAGAAATGTTTATTGGAGGTTATAAAGGGCTTACTTTTTACATTTAATTTGCACATGAATAGCAATATCCTGCCTTTAAGTTCTCACTCTTTTCTGTTCTATTTTATCTAGTACAGTATCAGTGTTCTGTTACCTGCCTCATTGTATTTTTTGCTGCTGCAACACTGAAAGTTCCCCTTGGGAATAAAGATCTAATCTACTCTACTGTACTCTACTCTAAAGATGCTCCACAAAATAATGGCTTTGGGGGGATTGAATAATTTTTGCACATGGAGGTTTATGGAGAGAATTAAATTCTTTTGTTTGAACTATTAGTAAACCTGTTTTCTGTTCAAATGATGACATATATACAGTATACATATATCTATATAGATATAGATCTCTCTCTCTCTCTCTCTCTCTCTCTCTCTCTCTCTCTCTCTCTCTATACAGTATATATATGTATGTGTGTGTCAAATAGGAACCATTTCTCTTTCAACCCTTTCCCCCTCCTCCTCACACACACACACACAGTCAAATATGATGCATGTAAGTTTATGCAACACTGAGGCAACACGACAAACCTGATAAAATCACACACGACATAATACAGAGCATGAGGAGCTAAAACTATGTGATCAGAGGAGAGAAGCTTTTACACAGGCAGACACATCTATCTATCTATCTATCTATCTATCTATCTATCTATCTATCTATCTATCTATCTATCTATCTATCTATCTATCTATCTGTCTATCTATATTGTATATTACGTATTACATTTTGAAAGTAGTACGTCATCCAAACTGAGTCTATCCAAATCCCTCACCAGCAAACAGCTTCCAAAAAGATAGGTGGCGTAGGCCAAAATCAGCAGAAGAATCACAATACACCCACCTTAAAGTTCAGTGTTTCACCTGCTAACACACACATATGTCCAAATGTAGAAGGGACAGTCGTTTTAATTTCTCTGTAAAAGCCATCTTCTCCTGGGACTATATTCTCTGGCGGAGACATTCATTGTCTTTTGTGCAGCTCCGTGTTGGACTGGCGAAATAAAGTTACTTTGACCAAAAACTTAATAGACATAATGTTTGCTGTGATGGATTATCCATCTCAAACACGTTTCAAGTTGATTTTCATAGCATACTGGAATGAATTGAAACTGACAGTCTGAAAAGGAGGAAGAACAATTCTAAAATGGTTGTCAGTAATNACTGGAATGAATTGAAACTGACAGTCTGAAAAGGAGGAAGAACAATTCTAAAATGGTTGTCAGTAATATAACGCCTTTCAGGCTGCAATTTTGTCCCATTGCTGGAATTACCCTGGAAACTTGGCTGATTTACCAAGTACTCATGTTTTCTTTTCTTGGTTTCAGCTTTAAAATGGATGAAGGACTTGAAAACAATTCCACTCATCATGAAAACCGGACATCTTCTAACTCACCCAATGAGTCCTACACACCCAAGAACAACATCACCTACGTCAGATTTTACCTGCACCAACCTTCTACAGCAGCCATCTTTATTGTGTCCTACCTGCTGATCTTCTTGGTGTGCATGGTGGGGAACGGAGTCGTGTGTTTCATCGTGCTGAGGAGCAAGAACATGCGGACCGTCACCAACTTATTCATCCTGAACCTGGCTGTGAGTGACCTCCTGGTTGGGATTTTCTGCATGCCCACCACGCTTCTTGACAACATCATTACAGGTGAGCAGGCCAGTAGCTAAAGGACCATACCATCCATTTTGCATGTTTGAGTCTAATATATTCAACTTGCATACACGTAAAGTTACTGACAATCATTTCCCAAAGCATACTACTGGAACAGTGAATTAAAAATGTTTTTCCTACCTTCCAGACCTCCATTGGTTTCAGTTCATTCTGGTACGCTATTAAAATCAACTTGTTGATACTTGAAACGTTCTTGGGATAGGTAATCCATTTTCATGAACAACACGTACATTCAGGGTTTTTGTTTTTAGAAGTTATGTAATTATAGCGTTTAAGTGCAATAAAAAGCATGGAGTGAATGTATGACTCCACTGGGGAATATCGTCCCAAAAGAAGACCTGCGTTTATGGAAAAATGTAAACAACTGTGACTTCATAAGGCTGCGTAACTATTAGCAGGAGAAACATGGATTTTTAAGGTGGGTGTATCACTTGAATATTTGATTTTGAAAGATTAAGAGATTTTGCAAAATATCAGGAAAGCTGAAATACAGTTTTATCCTTTGGGAAATGATTGTCAGTAATATTGTGTGCATGTAACTTGAATATATTAGACTCAAACATGTAAAATGGATGGTATGGTCCTTTAAGAGACATGTTTGCATTGTTTCAATGTGAGGCAATCGCAAAAAAGTCAAATTCAAAGCCTTTTTTTTTTTTTTTAAATTGGGAAATCCATTGAAAAATGTATTAATTTAATCATAATTTAAAGAGAGAACAATGAAACAGAAATAATAATTGGCATATTTAATGCTCACTGTATAACTTTTTACTTGCCTTGAATGGATTTAATATACAACATCTCACTTTAGAAAATGTTTTTAAGTGTGTCAATTCATTAATAATAACTTAGTGCTCAAAAAGCATAGAATTATCCCATGTCTGGCTCCAAAAGTTACTGCAGATTAAAAATGTTATGCTCAACAAATCAAAATACTAAAACAATCTTTTCTTGCTTTGTATTTTGCCTTCCTTTTCTCCTCCCCAGTTTAATTCCTTTCTTTATAAGCTTCATTTCTTCCTTCTTTTATTGTTCCTTTCCTTCCCTTGCATTTCTTCCATTTCCTTCCTGTGCTGCTTGTTTCTTTCCTTTTTCTTATTTACTGCTTTGTACTTCCAGGGCTGTTGAGTCTATTCAAATGTTCAGATTTGTTGTTTTTTGTAGCATTGGATGTAGCTAACAGTTACTACATCAAAGCTGTGCTTCCTGGTGGCATGCCGTATGTTGGTCTTGGTTTGGCGTGTTCTCTGCTCTGTGCTCTGAGGAAGGGCATTTGGGAATTGCATACAGCCATGCAGTTTTACCGCTGCTCACATGTAAGCAGTTTGTAGTAGCAGACTGTTCATATCAAGGATTACAGTTGGGATGTATGTGGGTTATATATATTGGGCTCAAACATGCAAAATCACTGGCATGGTCCTTTAAAGGACCATAATGGCGATCGTACATGTGAGAAATCATTATTAAAGATGAAGTAGTAGTCATATGATGGTGAAAGGAGAGGGTTGTGTGGTCTCTGATACATGCCAATTAAAGGACCATGCTGGTGAGTTTACAGATATACAGTACAGTCCCTGCAAATGTTCCATTATGACGTGACAATCAATTTCCAAAACATAAAACTGTATCTTAGTTTTCCTGTTCTATTTTTAAAATCCCTTAATCTTTCAAAATCAAATGTTCAGGTGATATGCCCACCTTAAAATTCAGTGTTTCACCTTCTAACATTTATGCATGATTGTAGAAGGCATGGTCATTTTAATTTCTCAGTAAAAGCCATCTTCTCCTGAGACTATATTTGCTGGTGGAGATATACATCGTGTTCCATGCAGCTCCGTGTTGCATTGGTTAAATAAAGTTACTTTGGCAAAAATATAACAGACATGTTCGCTGTGATGGGTTACGTATCTCAAGCATAGTTCAAGTCTCTACAAGTTGATTTTAACAGCGTATTGGAATAAACTGTAACCAATAACAGCCTGGAAGGTAGGAAAAACAATTGTAATATTTACCACTAAAGCAGTATCATTTTGGGAAGTGGTTGTCAGTATTATAAATGTACGGATTGTATATACTGGGCTCAAACATGCACAATTGTCGGTAGGATCCTTTAAAGTGCAAAAAAGACAGATTTTTCACAGGGACAAAAAAAAGGGTGATATTTCTGCAACAAACAGGGTGGACTGCTGACAATAATTAAATATTCTCATCAAATGTGCACTGGACGCACTCGTTACACATAGAGAAGCACTGACATCAAGGTTTTCGCTGATATTAGCATGGTTCATTTGCTAACAACCAGCTGTTCTCTGGAGCAGATGGGAGCTGATCATTCAGCTATGATAAATGATTTTACCTCAGGTGACTCTCCAGCAGCAAAGTATTGTCCTTTAAAGCCAAACTCCACTCAAGATTTTTGCTTTGTAAGGTTTTGCTGATGGGCAGTAAAAAAAAAAAAAAAAAANAAAAAAAAAAAAAAAAATGTTTTCTACACCCGTATGAGCCAGTCCTGCATTCAATGACATCAAGCAGTTTGCACTTTTATGAAATTTTGCTTTCATCATTGACTCATCCTTTACTCATGAAACTAGCTTATCTCAGCTGATGTATTTCGTTTGCCGTAAATTGGCTAAATGCGTGTTATTGTCAACAGGATGGCCGTTTGGAAGTTTGGTCTGCAAGATGAGCGGCATGGTTCAAGGAATCTCTGTGTCAGCATCCGTCTTCACTTTGGTGGCTATTGCTGTTGACAGGTAATATTTCCATAATACATATGCTACTTCTACCACTGCTACTATACTACGGCTAATGCTGCTACTTTGCTACTCCTAGTAGTACTGCTACTGTTGCTACCACTACTTCTACTAATGCTACTACTGCTAGTACTATTACTGCTGCTTAGGGTTGCCACCCATCCTGTATAGTACGGGATTGTCCCAGATTTCAAAGTGAAATGCTACGTCCCATATTAATTCAGTACAGGACGCAGTTTGTCACATATTTTCGTGCACGTCGTTTCATATATAACACTATAGGTCTTCAACATGCTGAAAATAACATTCAAGCCAGTTTTACAAGAGGAGTTGAGAAGTGTTGAGAAATTTTACTGGTGATGACTGAGGCTCCAGAGTCTGGATCCACAGTCACCTGAAGCCGGCTGATCCTATCTATCTGGAATCAGACAGACAGGCTCAGCCTCTGTACGCCACTGCGTGAGAGTGCACGTTACATCAGTGTCATCATCGCTGCCTCACTGATTGCCTCGGGAAGTGAAGTGCCTCGCTGTTTTTTATATTTCATGATGTCTGCAAGTGCGGCCCTGAAACATAAGAGGAAATCAAGATATAGATCTGAATGGGAGACAGATTATCAGTGGGTCAGCCCTGTTTGTGGTGACGAACACAAAGCAAACTGCAGAGTTTGCTGTCGAGCTTTTTCGGTCACCCATGGAGGGATGTCTGACCTCAAACACCAGGCTGCTTGTGTTACCCATGTCTGAGCAGCTAAAGAGCAGAATACACAGACGTGCAATCACTCATTTCTTCATACCTCAGACCTTCTTCAAAGCAGACATGGTATATTGTTTAATTAATTGTGTGTTGCCAATGTAACCTAGTCTATATTATAGCTTACATTTGCCTATATTATACATTCAGCAAGGATCTAGGCAATAATTAGTGCAAATTGATCATGCTCATTTCATCCACATCCTTACCCCTCCTCCCTCATCCTATCCTGTATTTTACCAGAATAAAGGTAACTGTTACTCCTGCTACTACTACTACTAATACCACTAGTTTTGCTACTACTACTAGTACTGCTTTGGGAAAAAAAAGTATACTCACTGTTCCAGTAGTATGCTTTGGGAAATGATTGTCAGTAATGTTACGCGTATGAAAATTGAATATATTAGGCTCAAACATGCAAAATGGCCAGTATGGTCCTTTAAAATTAAGTAGTCATAGCTGTTTCCCTTATTCAGCATTTTTTCAATCCTTTTTGCAGATTCAGATGCATTGTCTACCCATTCAAGCAAAAGCTGACCATATCAACAGCCACACTGATAATAGTCATCATCTGGGTTCTGGCCATTTCCATCATGTGTCCCTCTGGAGTGATGCTACAAGTGACCGAGGAGCAAACCATCCGGGTTTTACTGGGATATGACAACAAAACGAGCCCTTTTTATTGGTGCCGAGAAAACTGGCCAAACCAAGAGATGCGGAAGATTTACACCACCGTCTTATTTGCAAACATCTACCTTGCTCCTCTGTCCCTCATTGTGATCATGTACGCCAGGATTGGCATTACGCTTTTTAAAACAGCAGTTCCAATAGCCAGAAAGCCAGGCCACGACAAACACCACGCTGTGTCGAAGAAGAAGCAACGAGTAATTAAAATGTTGCTAATAGTCGCTTTACTTTTCATCCTTTCCTGGTTGCCTCTGTGGACTCTGATGATGCTGAGTGACTACGCTAGCTTAACAGAGCAACAGTACAGAATTATCAACATTTACATTTACCCGTTTGCCCACTGGCTGGCCTTCTTCAACAGCAGCGTCAATCCCATCATCTACGGTTTCTTCAATGAGAATTTCCACAGAGGATTTCAAGCTGTGTTCAAATTTAGCGTGTGCACAGCGGACAGACATCGGCGGAAAACCTACTCTCACAGGCTGCAGGGAAACTTGGTGCTTCCTGCTGACAATGCACAAACATCCCCAGATGTCTGCGCGCCTATTTCTCTCAACAGCCTTGATGAGAACGTTTCCAAGCGACCCAGCCATGTGACTGGACAGGACATGGTCATGGAAGACCTGGAAAAGACGTCTCCCAGCAGTGGTGGAGTGACCACGGTGTCTATTTGAAGGGGACACATGAAAAGACAATCCATTCATCACGATGACAAGCAAAGGTATTGACATTTTAAAGAAAATCTCCCTAATTACTCAAACTTAGGTCCTCTGTGACACAATTAATCACCCAAGTTTTCAGTATATTGAAATGAGCTTTGAGAAACCTTACAAATGTAAGGCTGTAAAAATGATTCAAATGAGGCTAAAGGCCTCATTACATCTACAGATTTAAGACAAACTGGGCCAGATTCATAAATGGTAGCACATGATTTACCGCATGATTGTGCAAATATCACAATCATGTTTGCTCATTCATAAACTTCTGGTAGCGACATATTTTAGCATTTGCCTTGAAAGAGGAATTACTATGGTATTATGGTATTTCCTTTCCTTATTTACATGTTGCAGAAGGTATTCATAAAATTCTGCCCNAATTGCAATTATGCACTATGCATTTACTTGTTACCGTAAATGCTCAAATAGTGGCCCGGGGCCTTTATTTCCCTCAACTACACAGAAACTAGGCATTACTTTGAGACAGGCTTTTATTAGAGGCAGGCCTTTATTCCTAATGTTAAGCTATATAATCTCCATGCTTCTCACCAANAGGCTTTTATTAGAGGCAGGCCTTTATTCCTAATGTTAAGCTATATAATCTCCATGCTTCTCACCAAAGTTTCCCATGGCTGTGTTATAGTTAGAGTCCTTCAGTTTTCCTTTAAAACAATCTGGGAATGATGAGTGTGGTGCTGTGCTGAAAGTAAGGCAGCATCCCTGTTTATGGATGTGTGGTGTGAAGCCTTGTAGCGGCTTTCAGCGCGTCCCACCGCCGATGGATGAGCCCATAACTGCATTAAAAACACGCTACAAGGGAGAAGTGTATCAGTGTGAACACGCCTCCAGGCAGCTTTTACAAAGGTTCATTTTCATCCACGTTACCCACTTTTCCGGGTTTGTGATGACAGCGGAGCGTCACTTGCTCCTCGCCGGGGACGGGCTCCAACTTTACAGCTTTGTTTCACGTTGAGCTCGGCCGCATCTTAAGACTGAAGGGACGACAGCGGAAAGGGGTTTAAAGCAGTTTGGTATTTCAGACATAGCTGCTGTCATCTGGTAGCAGCAGCAGATACACTAATATTTGCCTGGGTCAGTAACAGATGCCAAACCCGGCCTTTATATGAGACCGGCATTTATTTCTTCCTGCTGACTCCACCCCCCANAACAGATGCCAAACCCGGCCTTTATATGAGACCGGCATTTATTTCTTCCTGCTGACTCCACCCCCCACTATAATTAGATGTCAGCCATTATTTGAATACCAGTTTTTATTAGAGCAGTGATGGTATTTTAGTGTCAGTCTTTTAAAATGTGGAGCTCTGAAGCCAGTACTTGAAGTGAGCCGGTACTCACCGGTATGCAGTACTGGGACCTCTGTATTTTTATTTCAGGGTACCAGGACATTTTCAGGAGTACCGGAACCTCTCATAAATTATCCATACTCTACTGCAGAACAACGCAGAAGAAAACAACAGCAAAGGTTGCAGCTGGACAAATTAAATCGGGAAACCGTCTATCTATCTATCTATCTATCTATCTATCTATCTATCTATCTATCTATCTATCTATCTATCTATCTATCTATCATCAAACTTGCCCATCCCTGGTGTGTGTGTGTGTATATATATATATATATACACACACACACCAGGGATGGGCAAATTTGATGAGGACAGTAGCCAATAAAATTTGATTCTCACAGTCAACTAAAATAAAAATTGCTGTGAAATCAGTACATACCTGTCAACATTGAGCTCTGAAAATAAGGAGATTTTCTGGGACATGAGTCCCCCGCCCCAACCCGATGACCAGCCAATGGTGACCTTTTCTTGTCCACTTTGAGAACTATCTGAATCAGAATTTATGTTTCCTGTGCTGCTTTAAACATGTCAATGTGGCTTTAACAGCAGATGAATCAGATAAATCGAGCAGCTCGTTAACTTGCTGATCTTCATTGGTTTTTACCTGTGACACACCTGACAACAGCACTACCTTAATGTGACAGCGATATGCTGATTACAGTTGGAAAAGTTTCATGAATGAGCTTCAATTATCACGGCGCTCATTTTGTGCAGCGCTGTGTACTTAGCGCCATTTTTTATGAATCTGGCCCAACGTGTTCTGTGAATGAACCTTTGGTAGTAAAACTTTTCACATGATGTTTCAAAAAGCTCAACGCTTCAGAAAGCCTTAGAACATTGCTAGTGCAGAGAAAGAAATGTATTTGTTGAGCAGGTATTGAATGGACCTCTGCAGGCTCTTCTCTACACACCGCTGACTTGAAGCCACGCTCAGCACGATCTCTATAGGACATGAAAACACCCGAGCCGTCGGAGGCCACAGATTTAACACTCCATTTAGGATGTGAACAGTCACGCTGAGTGCACTGATATATGAAACATTTCCAGGTTTGATGAATAAACCAACAGTTTCTTATTCATCCTATATTTAGAGTGAAAGGAGCAACAGGAAGGAGTTTTTATAAACCCCATCAACCTTCTAAAGGCGATTTTAGAATTAAGCTTTTGTTTTTCTGCTTTTCTGAAAACTCTCTCTCTCTCTCTCTCTCTCTCTCTCTCTCTCTCTCGCTCTCTCTCTCTCTCATTCTTTCTGTCATTCTTCCTTTCTCTACCTCTCTGTTTCTCTTTTCCTCTCACTCTCTTTCTGTTTCTCCCTTTGTCTTTCATTTTTTCTCTCTCTCTCCCCTTCTGTCTCTTTCTCCCTTTCTCTGTTTCTTGGTTTCTCACTCCCCCTCTGTTTCTCCCTTTGTTTCTCTCTTTTCCTCTCTCGTCCCTCTCCCTCTCTCTCTCTCTCTCTCTCTCTCTCTCCTTCTCTGTTTGTCTTTTTTCTCTCTCATTTTCTCTCTTTCAAGAAGTGCTACATTTAACATAGTGCACGTAGAGAAAAAGTGCAGTAACAGAACAAAGAGCAGATAGAGAATAGTGCAAAGAACACGTTTATGTACTAACAGGCTCGGAGTGGCTGCTGTGTCCTAGCGCGCTGCCATCTTTCAAATATAATAATTAAATAACTATAAATAAATTAAATATAATAATAATACAAAGGTAATAATTTTGACATCTGCTTTGTAAATAATATGTATGTTTTAATATTTATAATGATGTTTAATATTTATTATTATTTACGTGTTTATGTGTTTTATTTTATTAAGTTTATTTTGGCTATTTATTGTAATTAACTCATACAGTAATATGATAGATGGGTGAAAAGAAGGACTGCATTGGCCCCAAAACCTGTGATGTTTGCTGCAAACATGTCACTTATTCATAGACTGAAGTGATTATGTGAATGTTAGAAGCGTTCTGTTTTGCAGAACAATTTTAATCCAGATAAATCTGCACCTGTCATGAGATAAATATGACTGATTTTTAGCTTTGAGATTGCTGCATAAATTTCAAAAAAAATTTACAAAAATATATTTTAAAACCTCCCGATTTAAATGTAAATTATTAGGAATTTAATTAATAGCATTGATTAATTTCAGATTAATGTCCCAATTTAAAATTGTGTGTAAATTAATTAGCTTTTAATTAATCTAAATTATTGTATACATTTAGCTATCACAATAACCACTTTTGTTAACAAAGCTGGTTGTTTAGATACTTACATGTATCATTAAAAGGCATAATTTTATTGATCAGATACATTTTGAAATAAACACGCCTGGAATAACATGTTTCAAACTTGATTTCACATCCTGTGATCGCACGTGATTTCAGACATGGACAAAAAAAAAAAAAAAAAAAAAAAAAAAAAAGCTCAATTTGACATCAGTTAGAGACGAACGGTTTTTGCTAGCTTACATGCATTGAACAATGGATTGGTTTTTGAAAAGAAAATTTGATGGAGGAGATAATTCTCCAACAGTAAAGACACCAAAGTATGTATTAAAGAAAAATGACCCTCAATACATTAAATTTGGATCCACTATGGGCAGATATGGCAGGTTTTTGCTGAGCTAAAAGTGCAACCTGTGACTCTGGTGAAATATTCAGAGACACATTGTATCTCCAAAAGTGCATGGACACCTAACCATCACACCTACATGAACTTGTTGGACGTCTCATTCCTAAACTCTGAGCATTAATAACAGCCTCAACTGTTCTGGAAAGCTTTCCACAAGATTTTGGAGTGTGTCTGTGGGAATTTGTGCCCATTCAGCCAAAAGAGCATTTGTGAGGTAATGCTCTGAAGTTGGATGAGAAGGCCTGGCTCGCAATCGGCGTTCCAGTTCATCCCAAAGGTGTTGAATGGTGTTGAGGTCGGGGATCTGTGCAGGTCGCTTGAGTTCCTCCATACCAAACTCATCAAACCGCGTCTTTATGGACTCGCTTTGTGCACGGGTCACAGTCTTGCTGGAACAGGAAAGGTTCTTCCCCAAACTGTTGCCACAAAGTTGGAAGCACATTATTGTCTAAAATGTGTTTGTAAGCTGCAGCATTAAGATGAGCTCTCACTGGATCTAAGGGGCAGAGCCTAAATCCTGAAAAACAGCCCCAGACCATCGTCTCTCCTCCACCAAACTTTACAGTAGCACTATGCTTTCTGATAGGTGGCCTTCTCCTGGCATCCGCCAAACCCAGATTCCTCCGTCAGACTGCCACTTAGTGAAGAAGTGTGGTTCATCGCTCCAGAGAACACATTTCCACGGCTCCAGAATCCGGCGGTGATATGCTGTACACCACTGCAGCCCACGCTTGCTGTTGCATAGTAAACTTAGGCTCACGGCAGCTGCTCAGACATGGAAACCCATTTCATGAAGCTCAGATGCTCAGTTCTTGTGCTGATGTTGATTCCAGACTCTATAGTGAGTGATGCAACAGAAGATCAGCCATTTTTATGCGCGGCGGCCCGCTCTGAGTTTGCATGGTCTGCTGTTGTTGCTCCGATATGCTTCCACCTCACAATAACAACACTTAAGAGTTGAGGCAGCTCTAGCAGGGCAGAAATTTTGAACTGACTGTGACAAAGACGGTGTCCTATGATGGCAGCATGTTTAACTTTAGTATGACTCCATTCTACTGCCAGTGTTTGTCTCTGGAGATTGCATGGCTGTTTGCTGGATTTGATGCATCTGTTAGCAATGAAACACCTGAACTCAGTAATCAGCGTACTTTTGGAGATATAATGTATTTCCCAAACAAGCCCAAGTATTTTGCTGAGGGTATGCAGGATATTATTCTTTTCATTGCAATTGACAGTGTTTATTATATTTAACATCTTGTGACAATCTGAAATCAACCTTGAGTTAAAAAAGGTTAAGAATGTCTGTTCTACCTCTCAAAGTACCTGAGTTTGAGTGAAGTTTGACCCCCCAACTAATGCAAAACTCCAGGAAAATAACCTGTCATTTCTGTTACATTTGTGCTGTTAAAAATTTTGTTTGTGCTGCTGTCATTTTTTTTTTAGATATTAAAGAGGTCATTCTGAGGTCACAACCCCCCAACCTGCTCCAGATTGACTCAAAATGGTCTGTATTTTGTTTAGTATGATGGTGTATTAGGGCCATATAAGATGAAAAAAAAAATGAGGGGGGCATTATTTCGAGTTTTTAAACTGGCAAATTTGTGAGTTTTTTGCAAGTACATAACCTTATTAAATTATACTTTTCCATCGGATTTAGCAATGAAGAAATACTTGTGCTTTTAGCACAAAATCATCGAATTATCATAAACATACAGACTTTTGAAACTGGCATTATTTCAAGTTTCAAAACTCGAAATAATGCCCCCCATGTTTTTTTTCCTCATCTTACATGGCTCTAATATGCCATCATAGTTTAGATGGTTGAGGTAGAGATGGTTGAAATGCCAATAAAAAAGGTTTAAAAAATGAAAGTGAGTGTTTAGTTTGGTTTACTTATAAGATCATCTGCTATACCTCACTTTGCCACTAAGGGGTGCTAAGTGACGCTTGGTGACTTCAGAATGACCTATAAAATATTATTTAATATCTAAAACAGAATAATAGCAGCACAAATGAAAATCTTAACAGCACAAATGACAGAGGCTATTAACACTCGATGACCGTTTGCACTAAAACTGCAAGGATGCTGCTATCTGTGTTTAATGTTATAAGGAAAACCACAACGACGAAGTTAAATCATACATTTATTGCTATGTGCTCCCCATTGCAACAGACAGCATCAGTAGTGTACACTTTAATCTACACAAATACATGGAAAAGCACGTAGAGCAGAGAGCGACTGATAGTCATGAAGGCTTAAAGGTACAAAAAGAAGCTTAAAGGGGGGGTGACGCAGCACGTCGTCGCCTCTGTCTGAGGCTCAGGGATTGTCAGCATAACATCTACAACTATCCTATTCATCATTACAAGCTCTTTGCATCACATCGTCAACGCTTTATAAGCAGAAAGTTAAAAAAAAAAAAAAAACTGGGGAGAAAAGTGTCATGTTAGAAAATGCTGACAACTACAAAGAGCATTATAAAACAAACTTTAATGGTTTCTCGGCTCTAGGCTATTTATGGTGTATTGATTAAATATGGGAGCTGTGACTAACAGCTCTGTCTCTACAAAACAGCTGTGAAAAAACAGCTTTCTGACAACAATAAAACGTCTCAAAATTGAGCTTGTATATTTACATCTAATTGTTTGCAAAAAAACAATGTCGTGTCTCTTCTATCACATCGAAGTAAGAAATTCATTTTCAAATTGCGGATGAAAAACAATATGTTGCCATAAATGTTTGGTTAATGTGCTGCACCGTATTGACTGGCTGGCACTTTTTTTTACACTGTAAAAAAAAACAAAGCATAGGATTTTTCTTTTTTTTTTTTAACTTTCAATAAATACTTTATGTACTCAATAGTATTTACATGGAGTATACATCGGCACACAGGAGTGAGTGTGAATAGTTGCGGCTTATTTCTTTGCTTTTGTTATTGCAGTCAGATGCATGCTTGTTGCGAGAAAATTCTTTTAATAAATATTTTTTCTCTCCTTCTTCCCCCCTATAAAAAAAAAAAAAAAAAAAAAAAAAGTTCCGCATCCAGAAAAACACAAAGCGTGCAGCAGAAGCTCGTTCAGACTGAAAGGGGGATGGACGTAATGCACCAACGTGTGTGTAAATTCAAGTAATATGAAATTCATACATATTTCTGGATGAGTTTGTGTCATATAAAGATAAAATTAGATTTTTTTTAAACTTTTTTAAAACTATGAACTAATATGTCACCTACATAGTTCCCTTCTTTCAACTGACACTTGAAATCATTGGAACAAGGGCGATACGTCGAGTGAAAATGGCTAGCACCGAACACTGTGATGTGCCACCTGATTAATCATAGACTTTTTTAGTGGTTAAATATAATTAATTAATTGATGAAGATGAGAAAGGATCTTCCTTCATCACTGAAGACGACATCCAATCAGAGCTCCTTCTGCTTTGTAATTTTTTTTTTTTTTAAATAAAAGGAAATAATCTTTAATTTATTCTTTAACTTATCCATGACACAGAATCACTGTCGCATTCAAAGGAGCATGTTGGCGATTTTGCATGTTTGAGCCCAATATATACAACCTGCGTACACATTACATTACTGACAACCCTTTCCCAAAATGTATGACTGGAGCAGTAAATTTTAGCATTGTTTTTCCTACCTTCTAGACTGCCATTGGTTTCAGTTCATTCCAGTACACTATTAAAATCAACTNGTTTTTCCTACCTTCTAGACTGCCATTGGTTTCAGTTCATTCCAGTACACTATTAAAATCAACTTGTAGAGACTTAAAACATGCTTGATATAATAAATCCATCAAAGCAAATATGATGACTATTAATCTTTTTTTTTTTTTTTTTTTTTTTTTTTNAATGTATGTCTCCGCCAGGGAATATAGTCCCAGGAGAAGGTGGCTTTTACTGAGAAATTAAAAATGTTCATCCTTTCTATATTTAGCAGGTGAAACATTGAATTTTAAGACTTTTAAGAATTTTAACATTTGATTTTGAAAGATTAGGGGGAAAAATGAAAAATGACAGGAAAACTAAATTCCAGTTTTATATTTTGGAGATTAGTTGTCACTAACGCAATGTGCATGCAGGATTTATTGGGCTTAAACATACAAAATCGCCAGTGTGGTCCTTTAACGATTTAAGGCTATAAAAAGGTTTTTAAATATCGATTAAAAAAGTTATTGATAAAAAGTTAATAACTTTTTTAATGGCGTTATTTAAATGTATATTTACTTTATCATTTTTTTTTTATGAATCAATCAATTAGTTGATAACACTGAGCTTCTGAAAAAGTCTATGATTATTCTGGTGGCACTTCAGACTCCATAAGAGGAATGTAACACCTTCTTTTTTTTTTTCTTTTTTCTTTTTTAAATATAACACATCCACCTCCAGTCAGATAAAATTCAGGATGTTAAGACCAGACCCAACATTCAGAGTGGAAACACACTCCACTCACAGACACGTCCACACGCCAACAAGGCCACTGAAAAGCCAAACCAGAGCAAGAAACTCTGATTCTTCAGAAAAGGATGTTGAAAATTTTAAGTATCCTCAGCTTGAGTTCTTAAAATAATACTGACATCTGCATGTTTACAGGATATTTACAGGAACTTTTATACATATCTATTTAAATAGAAATCGTAGAGTGACTTAAACAACTATGGATATAAAAATCGTGCACAGCTAGAACCATTTTCCCCGATGACTTTTAACTTCTTATATTTCTGGCCTGTTAAAGTGATTACAAAAGTGCTGGCACAGTTGAATTGCTTCTAATTATGCTTAAAGGACCATACTGTGGTTTTGGCATGTTTGCATTCAATATATACAACCTGCTTCCCATTACTAACAACCACTTCCCAAAATATACTACTAGAGACAGGAAATATTAGAATTGTTTTTTCTTTTGTCCAGGTGCCCACCGGTTTCAGTCCACATTAAAATCAACTTGTAGAGACCTGAAACGTGCTTGAGATAAATAATCGATCACAGCAAATATAATGCCTATTAACTTTTTTATGAAGTAACTTTAATTTAAGCCTTCCAACACAGAGGAAGGAAGAAAATGTATGACTCCACCAGGGAATATAGTCCCAGGAGAAGGCGAGACATTAACAACGATCGTCCCTTCTACATTCTGACGTACATGTTCAGCAGGTGAAACATTGAATTTTAAGGTGGATGAATCACCTGAATATTTGAGTTTGAAAGATGAAGGGATTTGGCAAAATAACTGAAATATGGTTTTTTGGAAAATGGTTGGTAGGAACCTGTATGCGGGTAGCATTTACTGGGCTTTAAACATGCAAAATCACCAGTATGGTCCTTTAAGTATGTTTCTGGAAGATAAATGGCACAGTGTGGCAATTTTCAAGCTGCACATGGGGATTTGAAGCGATATCAGATGATCTGGTTTAGAAAGTTTTGCCCGTAATCTTCCATACAGCAAATCAGAGCAAACATGGAAAGTTTAAAAAGACAGAAAACTAACGTCCAGCTGAAACGTTACGGTCAACATTTTATATTTTTGTCTGCATCTATTTGTTTCTTGGTGTTGTTCAGCAGTATTACTCAAAATGTTATGAACCGATTTTGGTGGCGCATGACCCAGGAAAGAGACCAATAAAATTTGGTGCTGATCTGGAACCAGATCCAGAGGCATATGCAGGACTATTTATAATATTGTGAGTCCTTAACGTTTTGATATAGGGCTTTTTGTAAGAAAAAAAAAAAAAAAAAAANGACAAACATTGTCTAGGCCGAGTCGGCCTTGGTGGAGGTATGACCTCTGATGAGTGCTCTTCTTTTTTGGGGGGAGGGGGGCTCTCACACACACACACACACACCACGCCATGTAACTGGAGTAAGGAATGTCATTAAGAAATGTCATTTTGCCTGATGAAGAACATTGCTGTTTTGGCATCGGTTGTGCTGTGATTCTTTACGTGTTGTAAAAAGTTTGTGTCGTTAAAAGTTCTGCTCTCAGCGTCTAATAAACCATAAAAAACCATCACACCTGTCCATGTTTTCTGTGTTGGTGAAGTTACTTGGAAAAAGTAATCCATGCCTTACTGTTCTCTGAGAACTGTAATGAGATTACATAACTCTTATGTAATCATAACTCTTATGTAATCTTATGTACTCTTAGTTAATATGTACACTTATTTTATTATTCCTTACCTTGTTGTAGTTAAATTGCAGTGACGTTTTATCAATTAGTCTACTCGTTTTACTTAAAATGTGGCCATGTTTTACCAATTCATTATTTTTTTAAATTACTGCCACCCACTGAATGGCTACACCAATAAAAATGCCAACAGACGATGATGATAAACGGCTCCAGAAATGTGACACGTTTCTGTAATATGGCAGGAAGTGTCGCTGAGAGTTTGGCTTGGATCAGATAACTGGTTTTGGCTTTTAGACATTAAGGGCGTTTTCAAACCTGTAGTCCGTTTTACATATTAATTCATCTTAATTTTAATACTACTAATTAGTCTTACATCTAAGATTATTACATTAAAATGATATTAATGTCTTTTGGTTATTTGGTTCTTTAGCTTTTCATCTGATATGCTTAAAATTCCATATTGACCATTTGCCAAACGTTTGAAATCATTAAAGGACAATACCGGTGATTAATGTTTGAGCCCAATATGTGCAAGCATGCACGTTATGTTACTGACAACAATTTCCCAAAATATACTACTGAAGCGGTAAATTTTAGCATTGCTTTTCCTACACTCCAGACTGCCACTGGTTTCAGTTTATTCCAGTTCGATATAAAAATCAACTTGTAGAGACTTGAAATGTTTGCAAGATCCATCGCAGTGAACAAGATGTTTAGTAAGTTTTTTGTTGAAATAACTTTATGTAATGACCTGCAGAGCTGCATGGAAGACAATGTATGCCTCCGCCAGGTAATATAGTTCCAGGAGAAGATGGCTTTTACAGAGGAATTAGAATGATCCTACTTGAATTATAATTATTGAATTATAAGGTGGATGTATCGCCTGAACATTTGATTTTGAAAGATTACGGGATTTGGCAAAACAGGAAAAGTAAATGCGGTTTCATGTTTTGGAAACTGTTACGTTCTTGTCAGTAACATAATGTGTCTGCAGTATCTGTAGTATGCATTTGGCTTAAACATGCAAAATTGCCGGTATGGTCCTTTAAAAAAATCAAATTCCAGATAATGAAAGAATGAAAGCAAGAGCTAAAAAAAGTGTTTGTCCATATAGGGAAGAATCTGACTGTAGGATGATGGAAATTCGTGTGGGATGCAGAACGAAAACACAAAGTGAACCAGCACTTTCATTTTGATCTCCGTTTCTCTCTGTGGGGTTTTTGATGATGATGATCAGGAGGAGGAAGAGACTCGGGATGAGGTGGATATCTACTGTACATTAGAGTCCTGAAAGGAGGTGTCACTTTCATCTCTCCACCTCAGAAAACGCTGTCGGCCGCCTGCTCTCTGTCGAGTTGCCGGAACTTTGAACCTGCCTCTTTGACCACATAACCAGGGAAGATGGCGCCATGGCGGGCAGCTCCCTGACGCCATGACGCATGTGCCGCGGAACCCGCCTCGATGCCGCAACGATCTTTGATGGGTTTTTCTTGGGCGGGGTGGGAGTGGTGACGTGTTTCACAGTTTTGCCCGGTGTCACTGACCCTTTGCTGGAGCCTCGTTTACCGCTGCGGGTGCTGTTGGCTAATGCGGAAGCCATTAAGGTCTCCAGCTTCTGGGAGGCTGATCCGAAGCGGAGGTGCTCATCCGTCTCGGCCGGGTCGGAGAACAGAGAGAGCGCTCCGCCGTGCTTGGTGCAGGAGTCGCAGCACAGCTTATTGTAGCCTGGAATGGAGCAGTACCGCGCTAGAACCTCCATTTGGCAGAAGATGGATTTGTCTCCGTTGCATGGTTCATCTGAAAGTCAAACATGCAAAGGTCTGAAAAGTTGCGTGGGACTGACAGACATTAAAAAAGCTCACAAAGCAGCACTGATTTAGATTTTTCTGATAGCTCATGCATATGACTTTTTATGACCCTTTTTCACTGCGGGGCTGACATGTACCGAGCCATACCAAGTTTTCCATTACATGCACACTTCAGCTGAGCCAAGCTGAAGCAAGCTGAAACCCTATTTTTTTCAGCCCTGGTTCAAAGCAGGGCCAAAGAATACCATCTCCACCCTCAACGGAGCCACGATGACATAGCCGTGCATTGATTGGCTCAAACAGATTGGCAGACATATGCAGATAATTTGTTTGTAACTTCACGTTTCTAATCCATAAATTGGGATGGTGAAGATACACGTGCTCATTGGCGTTTATACGTGGCGCCCAACGACAAATCTACTGGGAGAATCTATCGGTGAAACTCATCATCATCCTCCGTCTTACTGCTTTGTTATAGAGCTATTAAAAAGAGATCATAAGTGTGGGAATATTTTGAATTGTTTCCTCTAAATAAGGGAATTGACCAGATGATCACATTCAAAATTCTGGTGTCTTAAACGCTTCTTCAAACTGGAAATGATTAAAGGACCATACCAGCCATTTTGCATGTTTGAACCTAATATATTCAATTTTCATACATGTTACGTTATTGACAATCATTTCCCAAAGGATGAAGCTGTATTTCAGCTTTCCTGATATTTTGTAAAATCTCTTAATCTTTCAAAATCAAATATTCAAGTGATACACCCACCTTAAAAATCCATGTTTATTCTGATAATAGTTACACAGCTTCATGAAGTCACGGTCCTTTAAATTTTTCCATAAACACAGGTCTTCTCTTGGGACTATATTCCCCGGTGGAGACATACATTCACTCCACACTTTTTATTGCGCTTAAACACTAAAATTACATAACTTCTAAAAAAACCCTGAATACACGTCTTGTTGGTGATGATGGATTACCTATCCCAAGAACGTTTACAGTATCAACAAGTTGATTTTAATAGCAGAATGAACTGAAACCAATGGAGGTCTGGAAGGTAGGAAAAACATTTTTAATTCACCGTTCCAGTAGTATGCTTTGGGAAATGATTGTCAGTAACGTTACATGTATGAAAATTGAATATATTAGGCTCAAACATGAAAAATGGATGGTATGGTCCTTTAACATTTCATCATGTTCATGTTAATTCTTCCCAGCATGTGTTCATGTTGGGATGAATTAACATGTATATACTGGGCTCAAACACGCACAATCGTTGGTATGGTCCTTTAAGGCACACGGTCTGTGTTATCGTGTGTTATCCACGTGTTCTGTGAATGAATGTTCGGATAGTAAAACACTTTTCAGCAGGTTTCAATAAGGTTCAATGTTACTTTGACCATGACTAGTGCAGAAATACACATTAACAGGATTCTGCGGGTCTCTGCACGGTGTTCGGCACTGACTCGGACCCGTGTCAGTCCCTCTCTCTCCCGTGAGTTTCCCTGTCCATGGAAACAAAACTCGAGCATGTGGAGAGTACGCTTAGGCGCCAATTTGGTACGATGCCACGTGGCTCAGGTATGATTCAGAAAAAATTCCCAAGTTTTAACAACACAATGGCTCATTCCCAAAGTGGTCCCAAAGCAGCACCCAGAGGAACGGGAATAACGGGACGTCATTACCGTGGCAGGGTCCCGGTCTGCATGGTTTTACAGCTTCAGGTTTCTCTCCGTAGCACTGATCTCCGATTCGACATGTGACCAGACGCCGCTCCATCCCCTCCCCGCAGGTCACCGAGCACTACGGGAAAAAAAAAAAAAAGAAAAAGAAAACTCTCACATTGCAGGAAAAGTTTTGGGGGATAAATCAGTAGAAGCTGGTCAGGAAACAAACAGCAGCATCAGGATAAGTTGGTGGAATAACAAGTCGAGCTGAATTTGAATCTCCTGCAGGAGCAACAACAAGCGTCAGCACTGAGAGTTTCCTCTTTTTACTCTTTTCATTTATTCATGAGAGCGAACAGACAGAATCCTCACAAAGCGTCTCCTCCAATCACAGCGTCTGTTTACTTTGCTGTTGTGTTGGTGAGGACTTGATAACCATCAGCAGCCTGACAGCATGGACAGATTTCTCTTTGTGCTTAAAATGTAGAGGAGAGGCTACAAAGAAGGTTTTCACTGACTTCTGTCTGTCCGTCTGTCTGCCTGTCTGTCCATCTATCCATCTCTATCTATCTATCTCTCTATCTATCTGTCCATCTGTCTATCTGTCCATCGGTCTTCTTGTCTGTCAGCAGTAACAGCTGATTTTAATTAAATGCTGTAGAAGGTGGGACTCTGTCACATAGGAGGAGTTGGTTTCTTTCTGCAGCAGCTCCTGATTGCCACGTTTCCAGTTAAACCAGATCCAGACGTCGCTGCACAATTCTGTGTCATGATAAAAAGCTCCTGTTTTATATTATGAAGCCATTTTTGGTTCGTAGCCTCCTATAGATGTCGATGCATCAGTCTAAAAGCTGTGACTCAAATGCTCACAGGACTTATTTTTGTTGCTGATACCGGGACAGGATCAGAGCTAAAGAGGGAACAGAGCCTTTTTGTATGTGGCTTTTTACACGTGGAAAAACTTTTAAAATGACAATCTTGGCAGATTTAAAGGTTTTTTACAGGATCTTAATGCATCATCTATATATCCATGTCATAAAGGGAAGGTTAGGTGTTTTTAAAAAATGTTTGTTGCTGCTGCTTTTTACAGTCTGATTTTCATGTGTTGTTGAGAAATTATTTCTAATGAAAATTTTAACCAAAGTCAACACTTTCTTAATTCATATTGTAAAAGCAGTTTTATTTTGCTCATTTTGTTGTATATTTTATGTTATTTATCTGTAACTTTATGTCATTTTATGTCATATCTCATCATGCAATCTGGGACAGCCTTGAAAAAAAAGACTCTTTTTTTTTTTTTTTAATCTCAATGAGGTTCTCCTGGTTAAATAAAAGTAAAAAAAAAATAAATTAAAAAATTAGCTGAAGCTCTCCAATCCAGAATTTCTTCCTGAGATCTTGGAATTTAATAGATGAATATTGCGGATACTGAACCTCAGACCACGCCCCAGTCCTCCACTGGGCGGGGCATGGAGCTCTGTTGCAGGGTCTCCGGCTCTCGGGTTTCTCTCCGCTGCAGTATTTGCTGTGGATGGAGCGGTTGGTGCCATCGTGGAGAAAATGCACGCAGCGCACAGTCCGGATCTGAAAGCCCAGGCTGCCGCAGGTTTTAGTGCAATGCTCCCATTCCTCTGAAATCCACCTGCACGAAGTAATAACCACAGATTACTGTGATTATAACGGAGAAATGTCAAAAAAAAAAAAAAAAAAAAAAAAAAAAATCACTTTTTTAAAGCTGCTTTTAATGGTTCATTTGTTGTAACTATAACTGACATTTTATTCTATCTTAATCTTATGTTTTTAGCCAATCAGTTAATTTTTATTATTCTCCATTTTTCCCCTCGTTATTTTTTATTTTTTTGGTATCATAGGTTTTCTGTAATCATTGTTTTTGTTACTGTTATTATTCTTATGTCTTCTTTCTTTGTAAAGCATCTGAGTATTTAGAGAAGCATTCTATAAATAAAATGTATAATAATAATAATTACTATTATTATTAATAAACTTAATGGGTTTGGCTTATTATATGAGTTGGTCTGTTTACTCTTTGGACTGGCGAAGACTTAAGTTTTCAGAAACTTCTATTAAGTTCATGACTTTCACAGTTTTAATTTGGACCTTAAAGGACCATACCAGCGATCATGCATGTTTGAGCCCAATTTATATGCAATCCATATACATGTTACTGACAACCATTTCCCAAAATATATTACTTTACCAGTAAATTTCAGATTTTTTTTTCTATCTTCCAGACTGCCACTGGTTTCAGATTCTTCCAGTTTGCTATTAAAATCAACTTGTATAGACTTAAAACACACTTGAGATACATAATCCATCATAACAGACAAGATGTCTATTAAATTTTTTTGTTGATGTAACTTTATTTAACACAGAGCTGCACAGAAGACAATGCTCTGCCAGGAAATACAGTCCCAGGAGAAGACGACTTTTACCGAGAAATTAAAAACCGCCGTCCCGTCTACATTCATACATAGGTTTAACAGGCGAAACACTGAATTTTAAGGTGAACATTTAATTTTGAAAGATTAGGGGATTTGGCATAGTAACAGGAAAGTTAAAATACAGTTTTATGTTTTGGGAATTGTCAGTAACGTAACGTGTGCGCGAGTTGCAATTTATTTGGCTTAAACGTGCAGAATTGCTGGTATGTTCCTTTAAGTTATGAATATCAATTCTATGTGGTATTCCACAAATAAATAATATTAAATTAAACTAAAAATACAGCAGAAATGCGTTACTATGTCGCCAGTCCACTTTCTCTACCCCAAAGTCTCATTTTCAATCTCAATTCATAAAAAAAAGGCATATCTTTGGTTTGAAGCTTTCTGTCAACTTAAAACTCACTGTGGCTGCGTACAGTCTTGCAGATTACACATTCGGCGGATGGGTTTGGGTTTCTTGCTGGCGTCGCAGTAGCCTCGATGGACCATCTTGGTGTCTCCCTTCTTTCGGCATCCATACTTGGTGTATTGAAACCCTAGAAAAAACGAGAGGTGGAAACATTTTTGTTACATGTAAATGAAAAAAACTTCTTCTTACGGAGCCCATAAAGGGACATGTTTCTTGTGCGCACCGAAATGATCTTGTGCTCATGAGATAGTTTCACAAACCTTTTCCGGTAACTGCATATCCTCCTTTAATTGGTTGATGATAATATCTGATATATTTCAGGATCTCAAAAAGGCAAAGATATCTTGGTCTGCTGCCATTCTGTGTGTCTATGCGTCATCAAGTCCTACCAGAATTTCTACCGGAAACAGTTTCTGCTGCACTTCATTCTATTGCGTGCACACCAGATATTACCGGAACCCATATCTTGTGCACACCAGAAACCGTCATGTGTACATGAAAAACTGGAAATAAAAAATATATATATTATCATGTTTCTTTAGGGGTGCCATATCTTGTTGTTACTAAAAAAAACTATAAATAATCTGTTACCCTGTGCTTTAGCAGTAGCCAAAAATAGAAATAAAAATACTATTTTAATTTAATCTACTGCTGTTGTACTTGTTTAAGAGTCTCGGAACATGCAGAGTTCACTTTTTCCTCATTTTGATACAAGCTGTTTTCCCTTAACAGTAATCTCACACTGGCATAACAAAACAGCTTTTAAAAATTCAAAATGTATTAAAAAAACTACAATAAATGGCAGTAGAAACTGAGCTAGAGTGCATCTGTTTCCACTGATCATCCTTGAGGTGCTTCTACAAATTATTAACATGGTGAATTCAACTGATCAGACATGATTTAGACGTATTCAGACGTGTCAAATTAAGAGCTGGCATTGTGTCACAGTGCAGAGTGCAAANAAAAAAAAAAAAAAAAAAAAAAACAACTCTGTAGATGTCTATTGATTATATCTTTCTCCAGAGATCTGGAGAAAGATACAGGAAATGTTTACAGTTTTGAAGTTCCTGAAGAACATGGCAACTTCACAAAGTTACTCAGGAAGGTTAAAGGACCATACTTTCTGATTTTGCACGTTTAAGCTCAATAAATGCTGCCTGCATACGTTACGTTTCTGACAGACAAATTCATAAAAAAAACATAAAACTGTACCGTATTTTAATTTTCCTGTTTTTTTTTTTTTTTTTTTTTTTTTGCCCCAATTCCTCTAATCTTTCGAAAATCAAATTTTCAGGTGGTACACCCACCTTAAAATTAAATGTTTCATCTGCTAATAAGTATGTCATTTTTTGGTAAAAGCCAACTTCTCCTGGGACTATATTCCCTGGCGGAGACGTACATTTTCTTCCATGCAGCTTCATGTTTTACCAGTTAAATAAAGAGACTTTGACAAAAAAATGTAATAGACACCTTGTTTGCAGCTTGTTTTAAGTCTCTGATTTTTATAGTGTAATGGAATGAAGTAGTAACAGTAGTCTGGAAGGTAGGAAAAACAATTATAAAATTTACCATTCCAGTATATTTTGGGAAATGGTAGTCAGTAATGTAACGTGTATGCAGACTGTATATGTTGGGTTTGAGGATTTGAAATAAAGTTTCTGTCTGTGTTAATCTTGTCTGTATCAAGGAGACTTTTCTATGCCACTTGCGTGTGTGGTAATACTAATACTAATCCTAATACTAATACTAATACAACTCATACGCTCATATGTAGAATCATTCATTCTTTATGTTCACCAGCTGTTCTCAATATAGTACATGACCATATGAAGAGATGCACTCATAATAATTGGTGTTCTGCCAAACCATAGATACAGATACAGATTACTCAGAGAATCTGGGTGAGATTTGAGTCTTGCAATTACTTGGGGAAACCAGGAAGTAAATTTTAACCTTCAGGGTCAAGACTGGAAAAACCACTGGTATTGTCCTTGAAGCTGCCATTGTAAGCTTTGACCAAGCAAAACTTATGGCCAATAGAAAGAGCCAAAGTCCGGTGTGAGATGATTTTGAGAAAGCTTGTAAAAGTTTGACTATAAATGCATCTTCCAGTGACATAATGAGCACATTTGTATGACTTTGAGAAGTTTTTCCAGATGTTTGAGTATTGTGTGCTAATCCCCCTGCATCCAACTCCTCAAACCAAATAATGCTCCACGTCTAGCATGAAGGCAAGGACGGACGACCGTGAAACTAAACAATGTGAGCGGTGAGCCTTAAACCTATGAATATGTATATATATAAATAGAATGAAATGACTGCTCTGTATTCATTTTAAAATTGAAACTGATGGTAATTTGTACATTACCTCCAGAGCAAGGTTTGGAGCATGGAGACCAGCTCTTCAGAGCCCACTCGTACGTGTCCTCTTGGATGACATTGTTATTATTGACAGGCACTGAATCTTCATGAATAATGTATTTGTATGTCAAAGTGGAGCGAGTTTCATTGTCCTTGGGTATGATCTGAAAAACAGGGAAAAAAGCAGCATTATAGATTTAATTGCCTCATGAGATGTTTACTTCGCAATTAAATGTGCAAATTTGTGCAAATAAGTTTAATTTCCAGATGAAGAGGAAACACTGCAAAAGGGTTTTCCATTAACCTATAACTATGACACCTATGCTTAATCGTGATGTTAAAGGACCAAAGGATTCTGCATGGTTTAAAGGACAATTCTGGCCATTTTGCATGTTTGAGCCTAATATATTCAGTTTTCATACATGTAATGTTACTGACAATCATTTCCCAAAGCATACTACTGGAATGGTGAATTAAAAATGTTTTTCCTACCTTCCAGACCACCATTGGTTTCAGTTCATTCTGGTATGCTATTAAAATCAACTTGCTGATATTTGAAACGTTCTTTTGATAGGTAATCCATCATTGCGAACAAGACGTATATTCAGGTTTTTTCAAAGTTTCATCATTTTAGCATTTCAGCGCAATAAAAAGCGTGGAGTGAATGTATGTCTCCACTGGGGAATGTAGTCCCAAAAGAAGACCTGCATTNAAAAAGCGTGGAGTGAATGTATGTCTCCACTGGGGAATGTAGTCCCAAAAGAAGACCTGCATTTATGGGAAAATTTAAATGACTGTGACTTCATAAGGCTGTGTAACTATTAGCATGTGAATCATTGATTTTTAAGGTGGGTGTATTGCTTGAATATTTGATTCTGAAAGATTAAGAGTTTTTGCAAAATATCAGGAAAACTGAAATACGGTTTTATCCTTTGGGAAATGATTGTCAGTAACGTAACATGTATGAAAATTGAATATATTAGGCTCAAACTTGCATGATTGCCGGTATGATCCTTTAAGCCCAAAATGTACAACTCGATACTGATTACTATACGTTACTGACAACTGTTTTCCAAAGTATAAAACAATATTTTAAGTTTTCCTGTTATTTTTCAAAATCCTCTACTCAAATACTCAGGAGATACATCCACCTTAAAATACAATATTTCATCTGCTAACATGCATGTCCAAATGTAGAAGAGACAATCGTTTTTAATTTCTTGGTAAAGCCTGTCTTCTCCTGGGACTATATTACCTGGCGGAGACATACATCATCTTCTGTGCAGCTCCATGTTGAATCAGTTAAATAAAGTTATTTTGACAAAAAAAAATCGTGTTTGCTGTGATGCATTACATTTGTCAAGAACATTTCAAGTCTCTACAAGTTGATTTTAATAGCATACTGGAATGAACTGAAACCAATGGCTGTTTGGAAGGTAGGAAAAACAATTTAAAATTTAACGCTCAACTGGTATATTTGGGAAATAGTTGTCAGTAACATAAAGTATGCGTGTTGTATATTGGGCTCAAACATGCAACATCGCCGGTATTGTCCTTTAATATGTTGGGATAAACGACTGTTGTCAGGATACCGTAAATATCACGACTAAACTCACCATGAATCCTTCTATAGAAACGTATTCTTCCAGCTCTTGTTTCCTTTTCTAAACAACCCCCTGCTGTATCATTTTCTTTCCAATTCTAAGAGATTTTTCTTCTTCTTCTTTGTTTTTTTTTTTTTTTAANTTTTTTTTTTTTTTTACAGTGCACACACCACAACCCACTCAAGAGGTGGACAAAAATATAAAAAGTCCACACAGTTTGATTCTTCTCAGCACCTGTATGCTGGAAGCTCTGTCACAAAGACAACACAATACTCAACAAATGCACCAGACAAGCTAAACTTTTATAGGTTTTCACAAGTGTGTGTTCTGTTACCAGGAGAGTAACTGTGGTTTGAATGTGTTCATTCTCAAATGTACAAGCGTTTGAGAATGAAGGAAAGTTCACCACTAATTCTGCATCTAACTCCTAACCAGGGAGAACACCACACACACACACTCTCAGTGGCCAGAAAAATAGAAATGTCTTGTAAAATGCCTCCGAATCTTGTACAAAAAAAAAAAAAAAAAAAAAAAAAATTGCTAGCTTCATGAAAGCAATGATTTTTCATTGTGTTGATTGAGCGTTTTGCTCATTTTTTTGAGGCTGAACTGTGGAGTTGTTATATTCCAGCAACAGTGAAAATACGTCAAAGAAAATGAAAACGTGACCAATTCTGAATGATGTCAGTCTTACCCAATCAAACATAATAAACAGGGAGAGATTAACAAGAGAGAAAAAAAAGAAAAAACGAGAAGAAAAAAGAGAGAAAAAGGAAAAAAAAAATCCATAAACAGGGATTTCAAACATAACAAGAAGGTACTCTGAGAGGGCATACCTCTGCCAAGGCCAATAAAACACCCAATAAACCCCTCCCAGTATAAAAACTTCATCTATCAACCCCAAATTATTTGTATTTATGTAAAACATTTTATCAAGTTTCCACATTTCATACCAGCAGATCACAAAAGTCCTGCTAGCAAACAGACAAATAATAATAACATTATTATATATTTATATTTTGTATTATTATATATACAAACAAACACATAAATCCTTCTTATGGATCCTGTGTGATCCAGAATATCATATGGATCGCCTGCAAAATAATCAGACCTCCTGTTTTGTTGAAGAGAAAAAAAAAAAAAAA
>VXCM01001988.1:0-99827 GCA_014773175.1 Lucifuga dentata
AAGCAACACATCATGCCCCGATCTGAAGAAATTCAAGAACAGATGAGAAACGAAGTCATTGACATCCATCAGTCTGGAAAGGGTTACAGAGCCATTTCTAAGGCTTTGGGACTCCAGTGAACCACAGTGAGAGCCATTATCCGCAAATGGAGAAAACATGGAACAGCAGTGAACCTTCCCAGAAGTGGCTGGCCTACCAAAATTACTCTAAGAGCACATCGACGACTCCTCCAGGAGGTCACAAAAGAACCCAGAACAACATCTAAAGCACTGCAGGCCTCACTTGCCTCAGTTAAGGTCAGTGTTCATGATTCAACAATAAGAAAGAGACTGGGCAAAAATGGCATCCATGGGAGAGTTCCAAGGCGAAAACCACTGCTGACCAAGAAGAACACAAAGGCCCGTCTCACATTTGCCAAAAAACATCTTGATGATGCCCAAGACTTTTAGGAAAATATTCTGTGGACTGACGAGACAAAAGTGGAACTTTTTGGAAGGTGTGCGTCCCGTTACATCTGGCGTAAAACTAACACAGCATTTCAGAAAAAGAACATCATACCGACAGTCAAACATGGTGGTGGTAGTGTGATGGTCTGGGGCTGCTTTGCTGCTTCAGGACCTGGACGACTTGCTGTAATTGATGGAACCATGAATTCTGCTCTCTACCAGAAAATCCTGAAGGAGAATGTCCGGACATCAGTTCGTGACCTTAAACTCAAGCGCACTTGGGTTATGCAGCAGGACAATGATCCGAAGCACACCAGCAAGTCCACCTCTGAATGGCTCAAAAAAAACAAAATGAAGGTTTTGGAGTGGCCTAGTCAAAGTCCGGACTTAAATCCGATTGAGATGCTGTGGCATGACCTTAAACAGGCCGTTCATGCTCGCAAACCCTCCAATGTGGCTGAATTAAAACAATTCTGAGTGGGCCAAAATTACTCCACAGCGATGTGGAAGACTCATTGCCAGTTATTGCAAACGCTTGACTGCAGTTGTTGCTGCCAAGGGTGGCACAACCAGTTATTAGGTTTAGGGGGCAATTACTTTTTCACATAGGGCCAGGTTGGTTTGGATAGCTTTTTTCCCTTAATAAATGAAATCATCATTTAAAAACTGCATTTTGTATTTACTCAGGTTATCTTTGTCTGATATTAAAATTTGTTTGATGATCTGAAACATGTAAGTGTGACAAAAAAGCAAAAACAGAAGAAATCTGTAAGGGGGCAAATACTTTTTCACAGCACTGTATGTCAGATTTTATTCTGGTTCATGTTAACTCAAGTGCAGGGCTAGTCTGCTTTCTCAATATTTCAACATGATGTCACTACAAATTTACAAGACATATGAAATCTGCAAATCTCTCCCCTTAGTAGTACTCATGACCTGGGCAAATGATCCTGGACAGGAATGAGTTTATACTTTGCCTTAAATGGTAATTTATTTCTGTTGTTGCCCTTAGCACCCTATGGTACAGTTCAGTGTTTTACTCCAGTCCTTTAGCCACACTAGCAGTTAGCATTAGGCTAACCTTCTTACATTAGTATATACAGAAAGTGCAGGAGTATACTCTTAAAGGACCATACCAGCCATTTTGCATGTTTGAGTCTAATATATTGAATTTTCATACACATAACGTTACTGACAATCATTTCCCAAAGCATACTGCTGAAAGAGTGAATTTAAAAAAAAAAAAAAAAAAATTTTTCATACATTCCAGACCGCTAGTGATTTCAGTTCATTCTGGTACACTATTAAAATCAACTTGTTGATACTTGAAACGTCTTGAGATAGGTAATCCATCATCGCAAACAAGGCTGTATTCAGGGTTTTTTTTTTTTTTTTTTTTTAAGAAGTTACATATTTTAGCATTTAAGTGCAATAAAAAGCAGAGTGCTTGGCTTCCTGTTGTCAGTCCTTCACTACAGCACTTGAATGCACCACTTCAAAATGTCAAATACACACAAGACATTGTATTTTTTGTATTTGATTGCTGAATCTTTGTAGCTGTTTTGGTTTTGTGTTTTCTCTCTAAATTCTATATTTTATGATTCACAACGAATTTATCAAGGAAAAGATTGATTACTACAATAAAATATACTGATTATCTGGAGCATAAAACGTGTTTCAGAGTACTGTAGCCACCGCCCATCCTAAATTACAAACAACCCATTTCTATAAAAGCCTGACATGAATATGTTTGGTTCATAACAAGCATGATGGTGAAACCAGCTGAAATGAATTGTAAATAATTAATGTGCAGCAATTATTTCCAGTTTGTCTCGTACTTGAGTGTTTAGTTCACGTCTTGCCCAAATGATGTTCAACTGTCATCAAAGCTAAATTTGAAGAGGCTTCAATTCGAAAATATTCTTGAAATAAATGTATTAATTTTAATGTCAAACAGCTTTCCTTTATTCATCTGATGTAAGCGGTTATCAGAGTGTATCTTCTTCCTTACACTAAAATCTTCTGACACTTGACTTTAAGAAAAAAAAGTCGTGTTCCAATAATTTTGCATTATATTAATTTTATATAGATATAATGGTTTTTACATGTTATATCTTATTTCTACTTTTGGTTATCAGTGTTTTATCGTTTTTAATCACATCAAGCTAGAATTGCAAGTAATGATCCCAAATAAACTCTATTTTTTTAAGGGCGTAGTTTATAGAATCACTGCAGACTCAACATCAGCCACAAACTCTGCAAAATGCCCAATCTCTGCTATACAACAAAGGGGTTTTTTCTTACCTTTTTCTTTAGGCTCGATAGGAAATTTAAAATGAAAATTAAAAATGAATCTTAATTAAAAACGTCCCGTCGTTACTTCAGCGCGAGAACGTAAAGACACACCTTCAGCTTTTTATCCGTTTGAGACAAAAAGTTTCGGATTCCTATCAAAGGACAGCCCCCTCCCCCCACCTACCCAGACACGCACACACACACACACACACACACACACACTATGATTGCGTNTTTTTTTTTTTTTTTTTTTCAATTTAATTTGAATTTGCAATGATGCATTAATGAGACTCTTGTTTAATTTAGATGTCCCGTTAATAGCAACATTTGATCATTGTGACAAACTTAAATCAAATGGATACAAGAGCCTTGGCTGTTTTTAGCCAACCAGTGAAAGATTATTTTTTTTTGTTATTTTTTTATTATCAGATTGGTTTGCTTTCATTTTAGCCATTACAGTAAACTGAAATGTGAGGAGGAATCCTAAAAAACAAAAAAGTTGGGAATGAATCTTCCTGTTGTTCATGTGACTAAAAACTGCTGTAGGATTTAATTAGAATCTGAACAAGAATTTTACTAAGAAATCTGATCCTATGCATGGGTGTGGCATCAAATTGCGTTTTTTTTTTTTCTGGCTCCCTTTACCTCTTGATTTGTGACAATTGCACTGTTCTTGTTCACTTTGGAATGACAGTTTAGAAACATCGCCATCTTTGTGTCCCTTTGCGGCTATATGAAGGCCATCTGTGGATAACAGTCTACCTAAGAATAAGAAAAAACGTCTTTTTGTCAAACACTTTTATTTATTTTCCTGTTTGCTGTTCGCTGCAGAGGAAACCAGAGTACCTGGAGTAAAGTCTCCACAGAACATGAAGATCACCTGGTGATTTAACTGAGCTTCACATCATTTGTGTTGTCACGTCTTCTATCAAGCCCCCCATGTCCCGATTTCCTAACAAAAGGACTACTTTTTTTCTCCCCTATTTCTCCTTGTTCTTTTTTCTCTCCATCTTCTCTCTTTCTTTCCCCTCCATTTTTTGGAGTTCCTTCATCAACTTCTTCCTCTTGGCCTGCTGCTCCTGTGTTCGGATGTCCTTCCATTCTGGTGCATCATCTGAAAGAGACAGTATGAGATACAAGTCTAACGTACGGGTATGTCAAATCATGAACGTCATGATGTACATCAAGACAACGCTGACAACAGTACTGCTACAAAATGATTTATGAACATATGTAAATGACTGTCTTACCACTCTCAGCAATAGCTGTCTCCTTATCATAAGTCTTTGTGATTAGATTCAGTGTCCTGTGTTTCTTCCAGTTTTTGAAAAACTGCTTGACTTTTGACAGGAAAGGGATATTTGCCTCTGTACCTCCCTTGCTCTCCTTCTCCTCCTCCATCGCTGCCAGGCTGTCAGAAGAGTTGATCTCTGGAAGTTGAGTCCTCTCACACCTCTTGCTGCTTTCCATCCAGGTCACATGAGGCTTTGCGGGACGTTTCCTCTCAATCCTCTTCCTCCTCTCCTTGCGGGGCGTGTGTGTGATGTCCTCACTCTCACTGTCTGCCTTCTCTTCCATTTCTGTCAAGTTACTCAACTCATCTACAACTGAAGGCCTCATCCTGCTGTCTGTCAGGCTGTCAGAAGAGTTGACTGCCAAAGATTGAGTCCTGTCATGCTGCTCGCTGTTCTCAAACCAGGCCACACAAGGCTTTGACGGAGGTTTTCTCTCAATCCTCTCACTTCCTTTACCTTTAGTGAGAGATGGCGTTACAGTAGATGATGTTTCATTCAGAAAAATGGGTGAATTAATGTCTTCATGCACTTTCAGAAATCTGAATCGGTCCATTGTCATTCTGCAAATATAACAACATCAGGTGATTTGTCATTACAGCATCTTCTCATTATTTCTGGAGATTACATTCATTGGTGGAGGAATATTTATATACTTCAATTGAATATTCTGCCAAATTATTTTGCTGAATCTACTGTAAAACCAAATAAAGAAAGTATATATTTGGTTGTACAGATTGACAAAAAAATTGTATATATAAATATAAATATTCTATGGTTATAAGAAACAACCAAGTACAGCATCTTTACTGTCGCTTACCTCATGCTTACCAAAGAATGAAGTCTAATGAAAGTTTTGCATTTCAGTTGATTGACGTCATCGGAACGGGACTTCATTGATTCCACTCTCGCGAGACTTGCTTCGAGAATCAGCATGGCGGGAGTCCTACTCAACAAATAATGANGATTCCACTCTCGCGAGACTTGCTTCGAGAATCAGCATGGCGGGAGTCCTACTCAACAAATAATGAAAGTTACTACGGGCATTCTGCAATGGGTGAAAGTAGATGGAAAAATAAAATAAAACTCTTTGAAATTTCTAATTTTAATTATTTGCATTCTTAGTCCATTAGAGCGTAATTCCTGCATTGTACACTAGGTGGTGTAATGAGCTCAATATGACTAAAAAAAAAATGTAAGAGGTGGTTTTATGCTGAGACATTCAGTGTCTCTACAGAACCGAGAACAAGACAATTAGACCACAACACCAGTCATAATGGACATTTGTTATTGATCAGGTATATGGTTCTACTCCACTGGATTTATACCCTTGTTATTTATCTTTATAAAAACTAGTGAGCAATTGTGAGTTTAAGTGACTGAAACACATTTCCCATTAGGTTACATTTATTATTTGTTTGACTTAATTTTTTTAAATGATTACTTTCTATGTCGAAATGTTATTAATGTGAGGTCAGGTATAAAATGAAACATTTTAACATTCTAGCAAGAGACTAAAAATAAAAATAGCTACACGTGTGTGACAGAGAGAGAGAGAGAGAGAGAGAGAGAGAGAGAGAGAGAGAGAGAGAGAGAGAGCTGCGCAGTGTCCATGTTGAGTGTAGTGTTGAGTGTGAGAGCAGAGAGAGAGGATGCCGCGGATAAACTTTCTGTCCCATCATTCAACACCTCTGCCTTCCTTATCCAAAAATCCCACCAAACCCAGCTGAGGAATGATGTCTAACGGCACCTGGCCATCAGAGGTGAGGGACTACACCTGCGTGCGTTTTTACGTCTCCACCGTCTCCTTCTCGGTGCTCCTTTTCTTCAACCTCATCATCAACTGGACCATCGTTTGCGAGGAGCGGCTCCGGAGTCATGCCCGTTTCGTGCTGGTTTTCTTTCTGCTCGTGTCCGCCCTGGTTTACCTGGGGACGAGCAGCGTCTTTTACTACCAGATCTACTTGGACGCGCGACCGGGCCGCTCCGCCTGCGTGGCCATGGTGACCGTTTTAATCAGCAGCGCCTCCAACATCCTCCTGACGCTCACGGTCATGGCTCTGGACCGTTATTGCGCCGTGTGCCACCCGCTGCGCTACACCTCCACCTGCTCCAGGTGGCAGTGGCCTTGGTTGCTGGGTGTCGTGACGTGGATCCTGGCTTTGCTCATCCCCCTCAGCCTGCTCTTACACCCGGACAACCAGGCCAGCGGGGCCGGGCCACACGGGGAGTGCGGCCGGGAGCAGCTGAGGAAAGGCGAGCTGCAGAAGTTGCTGTTCATCACTCTGTGCTCGCTGCTCATACTTTACAGCTACGTGAGGATACTGATGGTGGGACGGCGCCTAGGAGTGCTCAACCGGCGAAACCGGGTCGGGTGCAACACGATCGCCCTGCACGGCACACAGCTGGCCGTTTACATCCTCCCCAACTTCGTAAACTTCGTTTTGACGATGCTGCACAAACGGAGCTTCATTCAACCCGGGACCAAAGAGCTGTCAGCTGTGATTATTTTTGCGTTCTTCAGCTTGGCGCAATGCGTAGCGCCCATTGTTTACGGTTTGCGTAAAGAGGAACTACTGGAACAGTTGACTCACCGGTTCCCTTGCATTTCTCGATACTTAAAACGTATCCTTGGGTGGACTGTGCACGCCAACTGGGCTCATGCGCAACACATAGCACGGTACGTCCCGAACATGCACCAATTTACATAAAACTTAAAAACACGTGGATTTATTGGTCTTTATATATGAGCATTGTCCATCACTATGCATTTGCAGACTAGGTCACTTAAAGAACATACCGGTGATTTTGCATGTTAGAGCCCAATACTACCTGCATACACTTTACATACTGCCAACCATTTTTCACATAAAACGGTATTTTAGTTTTCATATTTTGCTAAATCTCCTAATCTTTCAAAATGAAATGTTCAGGTGATTCACCTACTTTAAAATTCAATGTTTCACTTGCTAACACATACATGCAAGTGTAGATAGGATGGTGGTTTTGATTTCTCTGTAAAATCAGTATTCTCCTGGACTATATTCCCCGGTGGAGGCATACATTTTTGTGTAGCTCCATGTTGGACTGGTTAAATTAACTTCCTCAAAAAATAAGAATGATGTTTGATTTACTGTGATGGACTTTACCTATCTGAAGCACATTTCAAGTCTGTACAATTGGTTTTGAAAGCCTACTGGAACAAACTGAAAACAAGGGCCATGGAAGGTAGGGAAAAACAATTTTTAAAAATTCAGTAGTATGGTTGGTCGTGATCTAACAAGTATTGGGATGGCATTTATTGGGTTCAAACATGCAAAACCACCAGTATGGTCCTTTAACACTAAGCAGTTTTGGTCAGACTTTCATTTGTTCAAAATATCAAGTGGGCAAAGTACACAGGAAAACCTCAGCACGTTTTGTTCCCATTTCTGCAAGTACAACTCTGATGGCACAACCAATGCTGCATCATAGCTCATTATAAGGCATTACACTAACGGAGAAGGTAGACCTTTGTAAACTATTTTAAATGGAAACAAACTGTTGAAAAGATCAAGTAAAAGTAAACCAAGCAATTAAAATTGAAACAAGGGTCAGTATTACACATTTCTCAACGAGGCCATGACTGAAAATAAAACACTTCCCTTTAATCCATGTTGGAAATTTGAGCATGCAGCCATTTCTCCAAAAGGGATTTAAGAGTTTATTACTGAATCTAGTGTTATTTCTGGCTTTTTTTTTTCCCTCCCAGGGAGCGAACACTCACAGCCCAGACCATCATCACTCTGGAGGTGTCGTACAGCCCAGAGGAGGAAAAGCCAACTTCAGTCAGGAGTTCCTCACATGACCTACACTCATGTCAAGGCAATATGGATGATGCATGATTGGAAATTTTAAGTCAGTAACAGGACCCTGAATGCCACAGGAGCATTTGGATGCATGGCTGGCTACGTCTTCTCTGTCCTAGCCTGACAATGCTGGACTGTTGGATTTGGATAAAAGCTGTGAGGTTTCACCCAATCTGTGAACATTTAGACCTGAATATTCTTCCATCAGCATCCAGACATTTGATTCTCTTTTTGTTTTTTATTTAATCAGAAGAATACACACTGTGTTTCAGGTGGAGAGGAAACTTCAATGTTTTTCTCAGCGGTTGCCATTATTTTCTCATGGTAGATTTTCCTGGCTGGTCCAGGGACTCGATCCTAAATCCTTCAAGGCTGCTTCTCCAGCCGCTAGACTGCAGACAACCTGCATTATTCTCAGTGAAATAAGACTGACGGAGAATATGCACAAACATCAAGTGTCTGCTGACTTTTGTTTCCATGTGTTCTGAACTTTGTGGAAATTAAAATGGTGACTTACCTTAATTCATGACTTCTTGTAACATTCTGAAATATGAAATTGGTTATTTAGTATGGCTTAAAATACCAGTCACTTTACATTTAGCAGGCTTCTGATTAGATTTGGGGGCCCGCTAAGTTTTAGGTTTCTCATTTGAACCAAATCTTGCAGTGAAATTATCCATATTTATAGATTAAGAGGCTGAATATAGTACGATCAAACTGTAATATCGCAGCAAGTGTTCCTACCCAGGGTTCATGTATGGCAAAACATGATTGCAAAGACAGAATTACCTGAAAAAATAATATTTTTCTGGAAACAAAGTTGACTTTTACTTTAATCTTCCTGTGATGGCACTTTAGAATATTCATCACTGTTAAAAAGAAGCTTGCCTGGGTGTCGACAAATATATCTAGAGAGTGAGTTTGGTTTGCGTGGAGTACATCAGCTTGAACTCATTCAGGTCCTTTCTGATGAAAGCTGCACATGCTGGTGGAATTCTCAACATTATAACCGCAGGGTTTGCAATCTGCCAGCACAGCACTCACTCATCTCTCACCTGCACACCCACAACAGAAACGACTGGCAGAGTCCGTGTGTGAGGCAGGAAGGGGTTTCTGTTTTTCTATCTCTGTAGCGTTGACACGCTATCAGGCATCTGGTGGCATTCCAGTAAATGCTGTGTCCTGGAAGACCCGGGCTGCAGAAGTGAAACCAAAGTTGCAGATTTTAATAAATGCAACAAAAGCAGGAAGTGAGTTTGTGGTGGGGGGAGGGGTATAGAGAATGCTTCAATATGCAGAAATGTTCTGAGCTTTGAAATTTATTTCTTTTCATACACTCTAGCTTACAAAGAGTTTCAGTGTCAACATATTTCAGCAGAATAAAGATATGCCCTTTAGAACTCTGCAGAAAAAACAAGTGTACGGTAAAGACAGAAAAATGGAAATACTAATAAATTAATGTACAGACATTCAGCAGAAAGCTCAAAGTAGATCCACCAAAACCATGGAGACACCTTCATGTGGTGAACTCCAACATCACCAACACATTATTGTGTTATCAGCAGCTTTGTAATGTTTGAGGATAAAAAAAAATCATAATAATGTGGAAATGGCAGAACACGTGCAGATCTAATTTAAACTTTATGGCCTTACTGCATTTGACAGATTAAAACCATTGATATAGACTTTACTGTATTAAGTTACTGGGCTATATGTACACACAGTTGTGACTTGAGAGCTTTTTTTTTTTTTTTTATNTTTTTTTTTTTTTTTTAATTTTAAAAACATGGTATGCAGACTGATACGGCTAATGTTCTGACTGGCTGAGAAAACAAATGCACTTTGGTAGTTAATGTGAGGGTCATTAGCAAAGAATGAGTTGACCTGCTCGTTTTGTATCCTGCTCTATGCATTCTCTCACAGCAAGAACTCTGAACAGCATCTGTGGATGGTTTCTAGCGTGAACACTGGCTCTGATATGTACGTACAGTAAATGCTGCGGAGAGGAGCACTGAGTCAGCTCAACATGCGGAAAGGCATTCTGCGTATAAACACCACGGCATTATATACATTTGTTTATTCCACTAAAAATAGTGTACAGATGAAAGGAAATGTCCTTAAAAATGCAACTATATAACGCGGACAGAAGAGCACTGGCCTGTGATGGAGCAAGAAACAAAGGTGATGAAAAAAAAAGTGTAGGAATAAATGGAGGAAGAGAGGAGTTCAAAAAAAAAAAAAAAAAAAAAATCGGACAGGATCCAGAGCCTGGTTCAATCAGAGATGAGGATACAGGGAGTGTGATGGCCTTTAGAAGCCCAGGGGGTGAGGAGAGACCACTCCACCGTTCTCCACCACGGCTGTAGAGATGGCCCGCATGTTTTTGAAGAGCTGTTTGGACTGTCCGGAACGCAGAGTCTTGATATCCCGCATGATCCTCTCATGAGCCTGCAGGACGGAGGGGAAGATAAACCCATTAAGCTCAAAAAAAACACTTTTTTGCAGTTATTTGGAATTTTTTAAAACAATGTAGAGCTTTTGTGATCTGAGGAAAAACTGAGATAAATGGCAAAATAAAACCAGATATGCTTCAGTAATTAGATAAATCAAGACAAAAAAATATATATAATACACTGCATATATATATTTCATATGGCGAGAAATACTGTGACATTTGATTGTATCAATACGCAGAGAATACCAAACACTAAGTTAATAAGATTCACAAGCAAAAACCCCAAATCATGCCCAGTGCGATACAAGGAAACGACCCAGCATCCCTCAGATTTTTCTCAGTATTACTATACAGTGTTCAAATTCTCTTGATGACACAGCAGACATCCCAGAGAAGCTCTCACCTCAACACACCAGGTCTCACACAGCATCTTTTCGTGCTGAGCTGAGGCGTGACCCTGACTCAGAGCGCGGGAAGCCCTGCGGAGGAGGGAAACGAGCCATGTGGAATAAAGCTACAGAGAAAGTGAAACTGGGACAGAGAGAGTGAGTTTCCTCTCTTCATTTAATGATTATGGTACCTTGACAGAACAACCACCATGGCATAGAGGTCAATGGCACAGTCTGCGACTCTCTTCAGGACAAACTGTTGATCTGAAACAGGAAACGGCTCGCTGAGTCACACAATCACAGAGCAAACGACTTCCTATAGCAGCCAATAAGCGCTAACCATTAAATGTTATTGTAGCGCTGCACAAAGTGACTCTATAATTTCTACAAGTGATTCATCTGAAACAGTTTCCATTTCCATACGCTGGAATGCTTATGAGCTGAAATATTAAGTGTTGTAGGCGAATCCACACACACACGCTCACCAATGATCTTCTTGCCGTGTATGATCAGCTGCTCCTCAATGACCACTCCAAATTCTTCAATGGCTTTAACCGTCTACAGAGCAGAGACGCACGATGGTAAAGGAGCAATAAACTGATAGTAATGGGTTAAAATGTCAAATCATCAAACAAGTCACAAATCCACACCTGACTGCTCTTAACTTAATCGGCTTCGACACCCGCTCACTCAATCCAAGCTGCTCTGGTAAGATAAATGCTTAAATACACAAATAAAAGCATAACACACCAGTTCGCCGCTCTGTGCCAGCTCAGGGTGCACGGTTCCCTGCAGCGTCAGGCCCGTGCTCAAACCTGCCTTCCTACAGTGATGACAGAAGAAAAAGAAGAAGCCAGTGTTATCAGATCATGACTGAAGTAGCACAAACACACCAATGCTCTTTCTCCTGTTTTTCAGATATTTAAACAGACTGTCCATCTGTACTAAACTGCTATAGGAAGTTATCACTCAACGCAACAAACAGCTTTGACCAATCACATTAAAGTGAGGAGGGCAGGAAATAGTGATTTGCTAATGAGGTGACCAGTGCACTCTTGCAGCTCAGGATCTTGCAACATCTAAGGGGCTTAAAAAAGGAGGGAACTGATGACTCAAATAGATGCGCTGCCTCCACTGAGACAAAGGGAAGTCCCCACCACCTATCAAAGTTTAGCACTTCCTGTCCCCCAGACTGGGAAGAGACTTAAAGACAGAACTTTGTTTCTGATGCAACCTTTTGGCTCTCTTGGTTATTTCTCCCGCCAGCAGCCCAGCATTGCCGAGTGGATTCTTCAGGGCCTTTTGCAAGGTCTTCAACTGGTTACCAGCATTCTGAAGAGAAGCAGAAAGGGACACACACTTAAGAACCTCAAAGGGTAAACGTTTAACTTATACAAAGTGAATGAATGCATAAAATTACACTCAACAGAATAAACTATTGTTCTGTGTCCAATACAGCAGCAATGCACAGAAACAAAATAAATATTCTGATTCACTGTGATCTGGTTACAATCTATCAATTTTAAGAGCCAAGATTAGGATTATTCCCTGGAAGAAAGAATAATCCCAATGGCCCTATTTATGTGATACCCTGCCTGACCTTCCTCCCACACAAGATGTCGTGGGTTGTAAGGTTTGGTGTCAAAGGTTTCAAATTGGTGTGTTGGAGAAGTAAAAGTTGAATATGGATGCTTGGTGTAAAAGGTACTTACTCGTCACAAATTTTAAGGTTGCATCATATTGCAGTGTCTTGTGCAACACATATGAAGTGCTGCTGGAGAATGGTAGCAGAAAACACTTCCTGTGTACTTTTCCACACAGACTTTATTAGGTCTGTGCGATTGAGTCGAGAGAAAAAAATAAGTGCCATATTTGTCTACCTGGAAGCCATTAAGGGCTACAAAAAGCCTGAGGATGTCATTGGTGCCCTCAAAGATCCGGAAAATTCTTAGATCCCTCATTATTCTCTCCACTCCACTATCCTGTGGATACAAAGATGCAGAAAGAAATCAATCTCACTCGTCTGACAATTCTAAACATCAATTCACTCAGGATTTCACAGCTTGGGTGCAAATTCTTACGAACGTTAGGCAACGTGTTGTGAAAAGTTATCACATCTCACACTTAGAACATGCCTCAGTCTCAGCACTAAAATGCAGTAGTAAGACAAACAGGAAGGGGTACAGTTTAAAGCTTTGAATTCTACATGTGCCAGACATTGTTCATATTTAATGATCCACAGATGATATATTCAGTTTAAAAGAGCTGAAATGAAAATGTGTAGGAGGCTTAACTGATTTAGTTTCCTTGGTGAAAAGAAAATCAGTCATAACGCAAAGCAGAACGACTAAAATCGGACTGAAACCTCTTTTAGTTTTAGTCAGTGTTTCCCCTTTTCTCTTTGAGCGGGAACAAAAACACACAAGGGGTGCATAAACATTTTCACCATCTACATTAGTTACTACCTTGTTGAGGCTTATAATGTTCAATTTCTCTTAACACTGTTAAAAAATGTTGATTCGTAACAGAATCTGGACCAACAATTCTGTTTACTGTCACTTCTGCAGCACGTTCCATAACTCTTTCCACTGTATTATGAGCACATGCCCGTCTGCAGAGTGCCCTATATTTTCTGGTTTATTTTAAGCACAGCGAAAAAATTGTTGATTGAACTTCGCCCCCTGTTCTTCAGTTTAGATCATTCCAATCTATTCTTGGTGTTTCTTTTACCTGTACAAGGGATATGTGTGGTTTCAGGGTTTTCTGAGTACAAGTATATTGCATAGAGCAAATAAGTGACTCATCACTGTACAACACTGACAAACTTAGCCCACGCTGCCTCTCAAAATAAACCAACAAACCTGCTGCCATGGGTATGCCAAACAAACAAGTTTGTTTCACTTTTGATCATTGGCTGATTGTGTCTTCAGTGATGAACCGATTAAAACAAAAATATATTATGAGCGCTCCACATGCCGCCAACATAAAAATAGATGTAAATTTGGTGACTTAAGCTCAGTATAGACTGTAAATAAGGGCTTCGTAACATGCAAGTAATGTTTGTTCAGTAAAGGAGGAGAAATAGGAAAGTACTATAGGTTACATGCTCACCCATGCTCATTCTCCCATCTAAACTGTGTGTAACATTAAAGGACCACACCAGTGATTTTGCATGTTTAAACCAGTGGCAGTCTGGAAGGCAGGAAAAACAATTCTTATATTTAACACTCCAGTGGTATGTTTTGGAAAATGGTTGGTAGTAATATAACGTGTGTGTGGGTTGTATTTATTGGGCTCAAACATGAAAAATCGCCGGTATGCTCCTTTAATGACTTTGATTGGGAATTTAGAGTAAATCTAATTTTTCATAAGAAGAAAGTTAGATTTACTCTGCAGCTTCTTAGAGGACGCCTGGTTTGTATGTAACAGGAAGTGAGCAGACCACTCACCTTCATAAAACCCATGCCGCCCATGACCTGAATGCACTCGTCAGTCACCGTCCATGCTGCTTCCTGTCACAAATCAAATTCAACAACACAAAGACACAGGGAAGTGCAAATGAGATTTTGCTTTGCCAAGCAGACATTAACAGCTTTCGTCTTCGTTCTGGCAAATGGCTTCAAACTGTCGACTTCCTCAGTTTACCCTGCATGTGGTCGCTCTCTCACAGAAAAAAGAACATCATAAATATTAAGAAAGAGGAATTGTGTTCCTTTGAGCAAAACAGTGTTGCTGTAAATATCCCAAAAAGTATTATAGTAGTGATGTAGGGGTACAGAAATAATAAGCAAGGAGTTCTTTACTGTTATGACTATGACATTGATGCAAGCTGTCAGAAGCAATGATGAATTGCAGATTTAGACAGAATCACAGGAAAGATCTCGCTTTGCTCTAAGGTAAAATGAAAAAATGCCTACTTACACACTTTCTAAACATTAAAGTATACAAATGAAAGCAAAACAAAAACTTTTAAATGGCTTATAATTACTATAAATTTTTTTTTAATTGTTTGAGCACAGTGAAAGGAGCATTATGGGAAATATTAAACAGGCTGCTGAGACATCCAGTGATACAAAAGTACCTACAGAGGCAAAGATTTTGCTGATGGCGGCTTCATTCTGGAAATCAGTTGCTCCACTGTCCATGTTGCCACTGACCATATAGGCCATTGACTGCAAAAAGAAACAATAAAAAAATAAAGATTTTTACTGCTGAAGTGTCGACAAGAATAATTTTGGAATCTGGGTGTAGAAAGGTTGGGCTGACAGATGTGAAGAAAGAACAACCTAAATAAAGAAACAGCTGTCGAGCATCGTAGCACCAGTGCACAAAAATGGGGAGAACACACACTCATTAATGAATGTAAGTGCATTTTAACTTTGCCACAGAATGTCAGTGTGTGTTGCTAAAAGAGGATGTGCACTCAAAACATCTCCACTGAGTAAATAAAAGGGGGAATGGTGGTTTTGTCCGGGAATTGACACCATAAAATTTGTAATTGCCTTCATGTAATGCTTTCCATCACATATTGTGGCTATAAGCCAGCGCTGTTACATGACACTGTACAGAGTCAAAGTGTGAAGTATCCTTCTGCATGGAAGTGTTCAAGATTAAAACAGGATATAAAGCATTGTCAGTTTTTAAGAGGCAGTTTTCAAAATGCACTATATGACTCTAAATGTACTAAGAAATCAAGGCGCTGACAGAAATATGCTTCAGACAGGGATAGAGATCAGAACTTCACTGTCTGACCTCTGTGACATAATGCAGCATAGCCATCCTCGCCATCTTCTCCTGGATCGCTCCGTAGTTGTGGATCTTGCTTCCAAACTGGGTTCTGTTGGCTGCATGATCCACCTAAAAACGAGCAAATTGCCGGAAATGATCAAACCTTCATTCATGTTAACAGCTAATGGAAAATCTGTCCCACAATTTGTATTATTGCGACACCACAATGGCAGAACTGAGAGAACATGAATGCTCTGCAAGTGCTCGCACTTAAAGAGCAGAAACAAACACTTAGCATCGACCCCAAATGAGTCTGTTAACATTAGGTCTGTTTATTGAGCAGAAAGAGGGAATTTGAGAGGCTGCAAGCTTTTCACTGATAATACGCCTAAGTACCAATAGAAAAAATAAAATTTAGTGAAATAGTCCTTAATGCAGAAACAATTGTTTTCTGAGAACAAATTGGCATCTTGCAACTCTCCTTTGTGTTGAAATCTTCGGTTCAAGAAATTATCATTGCATTTACTACTACTATAAGGACCTTAGAGAATGCAGGACCAAGTGTTGCACAGAAATGAGCACAGAGAAAAACCTGCGGCAAATATGGTGACACATCTGAGCTCTATGGGAATTTATGTGGAATTAAAAACGTTCAGAGCAAAAATGATAAACATCAAAAGAGACCAGTGGAGCCTGCAGTACCCCATAACCTCAGCAGGAAGTCACACTGCAAAAACAGATGTTAGTGAAATACACGACGGGGAATTTCCCACACTCACAATAAAGCCAGATGGGGGGGGGGGGGGGGNAAAAAAAAAAAAAAAAAAAAGACAACCTATACTGAGAGATGACCAATAAGCGGAAGCTAAATTGTCCAAATTTGTTCACCTTCCTGCCAATGTGAATAGCGCTATATGTGGAGTTACTCACCGCTTTGCTGATGACTCCCTTCATGGTACCAGAGAGGGCGGCGGCCATGCCAAAGCGCCCGTTATTCAAGATGTTCATGGCCACCTTGAAGCCGCTGCCAACCTCACCCAGTACGCAGTCGGCTGGAACGCGCACATTGTCGAAGTAAACTTCAGCTGTGTTGGAAGCCTTGATGCCCATCTTCTTCTCTGGAGGGCCACTGTAAGAAATAAGAAGGGGTGATGGAGATGAGATGAACACAGGGAGAGATGAATGGAAGGGATTGAGGAAATGTAAAAGAATAGTGTAAGCCAAACAAAATCAGAATCGATCATATAGGAGCCACAGGTCTCGGCTGTTATATTTATAGATAAAGAGCGGATAATGTAAAGCCAAAGACCACTCACTGTGTCACTCCACCAAAACTCCTCTCCACAATGAAGGCGGTGATCTTGTCTTTTGTCTCCCCCGTCTTTGGATCCTTCATTGGCGTCTTAGCAAACACTGTGAAGATCTCAGCCAGACCTCCATTGCTGTCAATGAAATGGACATCAGACAAAAACACAGACATCTCTGCTGCATTGAGGCACTTCCAGGCAATGGTACAATGCTGCCCCCTAGTGGTGAAAAGAAGCTAACAAAATATGAACACAAAGCTTCACCAACACAGGATTTACTCCACTGATTTGCCCTTGTGTACCAAATTAACCGGCAGCTGAGTGTGTATATGTGTGTGTTTCTTTACCTAATCCAGATCTTGCTTCCATTGAGAGTGAAGTACTGTCCGCAGGGCGACTGCACAGCTGTAGTTTTGATGGAGGCAGCATCCGAGCCGCTGGCCGGCTCCGTCAGGCAGAAAGCTGCTATGTGCTCACCTGGATGGACAAACACAAACATACAAAAATAATTTACCTTTTTTCCATGAGATTAAAGGACCTTACTGGTGATTTTGCATGTTTAAGCCCCATACATGATAATAAAAAAAAACAAAAACAGCAACTCACACGTAAGCACTGGAATTTACTGCTGCAGATGATGCAAATAAAGATAATAACAGTGCAAAGTACAAATGCCAGTAAAACCTGAGGCCAGCTTGGGCAAGTATTTCTCCTTCTGGGTCTGATTCCCAAACAGCAGAATTCCCTTGAAGCCGATAGACTGGTGGGCGCCCAGCGTGATTCCAACGCCCAGGTCGTGCATGCCAACGATCTCAACCAGCCTGGCATACTGTGAAATACAATTATTAAAACAGTCTGTTATCATTTTTCATTTTCCTGTTGGTGGATTCACATTTTTTATGCAGCTGTGTAGCACAATTAGGCAGACCTGTGTGTTTGAGAGGCCCAGGCCACCCAGGTCAGCTGGCACCTGCAGGCCAAAGGCACCCATCTCCTTCAGGCCCTCCATGGTGTGATCCTCCACCTTCTCCAGGCTGTCATTCTTTGCAGGATCATTCACCTCCTGCCCGCAGGGAACAGAAGCATAGAAAGAGTGATGGGAAGGGGACGAAAAGATGCAGTGAATATGAGGTTGGGCTCGTACAATAAAGATGCAAGGTAATTTTATTAGTGTATTACAGATGTGCATTGAGTGTTTGATAGATTAAGTAATTTGCAGTTACATCAAAGAATTTACAAACTGGCCCCACAAGCTCGCGAAGAAATTGCTCCTGTTCTTCATTCAGAACTAAAAAAAACAAAGAAACAGAAGCAAAAGAACATCATTTTCAGTACAACAAAGCATTTTGAAACAGAAGAATCATTAATAACCCGTGCATTACCTGAGGGGAAGGGAAACACCTGAGCTGTGTTGACCTGCCCCTTAAATATGCTGACAGCAAAGGATTTAGATTCCTGTGGAAAATAAAATCAAGCTTAGAGCTATTTGTGGTAAGCTTATTAATACTTCAGATTTGTGACCTAGAAGAACTAGATAGATAATAACAATAGTAGTTATAAAAATAAACCTACAGAAACGAGTGTCTTCTTTTCCACTTTAGTGGCGGCAACATCACTACCGACTACTGCTTGCTTTTCCATCACTGCCTACAAGGAAAGCGAGAGTGAGAGAGAGAGAGAGAGATTAGAGAAAACAGAGAAACACAAACTAGCACATTTTGTCAGCCATCCAATTATATAGAAAATAAATGTAGAACTGTAACTGTATTTTACCAAAAAAAAAAAAAAAAAAAATAGATAAGGATAATCTATATTACACACACTGCCAAAAAAAAAGATTGGGATAAAATGTCAAGGAAAAACACAGTTTAATACATTAAGTGTTCAGAAATCAAGGTTCTGTATTATGTTTTGTTGACATCTATAGTTGTACGCTATATTTGTCTTAGAATATCCTGAAAATAATAATGCAGATACTGTATATCAGTCTAGAATGATTTCAGCCAGCCAGGTAATGATGAAAAAACTGATGAGGCAGAGAGGGAAAAACATCTTTTACTTTTCAAATTATAAAATTTTGCTGTTTAACAGATATGAATAAAGCATTACATAAGTACTATTTTCCCTGCAGCTGTCCCAAACAACAGCCCTGTCACCCACTTCCACGGTGTCACCTTCATAAGTCATGTGACCACTGAACTTTCCCCCATTTCCACTAGGAGGGAGTGTTATGAGGACACGGCTGCCAGACATTGCATTTCATAACTCTAGCAATAGAAATACTAGAAATTTTTAATTCATTGTTAAGGTGTCATTAGTAGCAAAGCAGCTAATAAGCTAATGTTTGCATTGTTGTTAGCTAGCATACCTGTGCAGCTTGGCTTGCGTAAAGACGAGCATTCTGCACTGCAACCACAGCCCCTGTCTGACGCTGAGCTCTGGAATCCAGACAAGCAATAAGAGCTGTTTTTAGATCATTTCCTTAAATTTAAGACTCATTTTTTTAAACTACATAAAAAACCAGTTCATTTGCTTTAACTGTTAGGATTACTTACCCAGAAATTGCAGGCGGAATCCGGAGAATAGTGCCGCACAGTGCGGATGACTGGCTCACTTTACGAAGTAGCATGATTTATGTGTGCTGAAAGAAATAATATAGATAAGATTAGTTTAATAATCGATTCTAACGCTTTTCTGTCAGGCTAACGTCCATTATTAAATACACAGTTGACAGTTTACGCTGATGTAAACAGGACGAGCTTTGCTAACGGTGACACCAGCTAGATCAGTCGACGTTATCTTTTTTTTTAATGTTCAGTTTTCATTTTCGCTGTTTGAATCCTCTCACAAAGACAAGCAAGTGTTGATAAATGTATAGGTTTCTTCTACTGAAGTTTATCTGCATCAGTTTCTACCACATACCTGTGCAGCTCCTATTTAAACACGTCCCCGGTGTCCGAGTAATGGCCGATCACTCCGCCAAATAAACCACAAACCGGAATTTTGGTGCCAGAATTCCCGCCGCGGGGTTTCATGGGAAATGTAGTTTTATAATNACCGGAATTTTGGTGCCAGAATTCCCGCCGCGGGGTTTCATGGGAAATGTAGTTTTATAATAAGTGGCTAAACAAGCTGAACCCGAAAGAAACAGCTGAGTGACAAAATTAGCCATCGATATTATCGATTCTTTTCCTCCGATCTAGATCTTTAGAAATTTTTGGTTAAGATTATTGCTTTATTATTATTTTAAAGCCATATTTAATGGCTGGTGAACGCTAGTGAAAAAATATTTGACATTTGACACAAGAAAGCAGGTAGAGCAAAGTTGAGGCAAAAAGGAAAAGAGGTAGAGTTGTGTGTAGATTCATGGGGAAAAATGTAATCAATTTTAGAGTGTATCAAAATGAGAAAAACTTCAAGGAATACGACTACTTTCTCCTTATATTGTATATAAACATATTTCTAACTGCTATACCAGTGTCCAAATGTGTATGAAACAGTTTCAAGAAATACACCATAATTATATCAATTTGACTTAGGGCTAACATAAAAGTTAAATTATTTGAAGGTCCCTTCATAATAAATTACACTGAACAGTATGTAAGTATCAAATTTATTCTCAATAAACAAACAAAGGTGACAATATGAAATCAAACAATGTGACACTGTCCATGTCATTCTTTTTAAATGTTGACTCTTCATTTAGCACCTTAACAGTTTGATTATACATGATTTATATAGTCACTCATACAAAAACGAAATGGTTGAATAATGTGTGTCAGTAACATAAAAATATGCATGGGGAGCAGGGACATTTGGATCACAGTTACTTAAGATATACACTGTATGTAATCAAAAAGTACCGCTTTCAGAATCTCCTTTCTTCAGTACCTCAACAGTTCCATACTGCCAACATGATACTTTTCACAACAAAAGTCATTTAACGAGTAGACCTAGGCAGTGATTACTAAACGCAATTTTGCCAGACATTTTTGGACCTATTTCCTTTCACATTAGAGCTTGCTATCCTTTACTGATGCATTTACACAGGAGTAGTAGATATATACAAAGATGTTCATTGTTAAACAATGCTTAATACCAAATCTTTAAAGCCGAGTTTTTTGTTTTTTTTTAATGTACCTGGAGTCAAAGTATTTCTAAACCAAGAAGCCTTATGGTACTCAATATACTCCTGTGCTGCCAACAAATCTGTCAAGCTTTGTACACAGGATTATATCCTTTTTACGGATGCAGGCTGTGTACCTGGCGCCCTCTAGTGTTACAATGCAGTCAGTGTGCTTCCTGGTTGGGCAGCTCTGAGACAAGGATATGGTGCTCATTTAGGGATGTGTGTAGAAACTGGACTCAATCAGCACTCAATTCTAGATATTATAATAAACTTAAATAGCCCGTCTTTCATCCTGAATCAGTTTGCTTCAAAGAAAGAACAAGTATTATCCAAAGGAACAGAAGTTCAAGAGCCAGCAGATGGTATGACTGGTCAAAAGGCTTTTATGCTCACTGTAGAGATCAAAAACTGAAAACTGGAACTGAAAAAGTGATTATTATTCTGTAGTAAAGGAAAATATTCTTTCTATAAAAATGTGGAGAGGCCATATCCTACATTAAATGTGTTAAATTCTTAAATGTTGTCTTGTTTTCTTTCTCAATGTTTAACCCTGTTCTCACCAAATTTGTAACAAGTACCCTTGATCCAATAGGCCCTTGTGAGCTCAATAAGCTACCAACAGATTCTCATCATACAACCGGAAACCGAACACAAACGTCACATGAACGGTAACTCACACCAAGACAGACAAAAACTTCCAGCCCCACTACATGACGTCCACAAAAAACTCGCTGGGGTTGCCCATTGCCAGGTGGAAAGACTGGCGTGAAGCAGTCAGCTCTGGGGGTACAGAGCCTAAGTCACGGGTGGGCGGGGCACCTGGAGGACCCCCTGGAGTGGATGAGGGTGGCAGAGGTAGGGCTGGGTGCATGGGCACTGTGGGCAGCTGCTGCGAGTGTGGAAGAGGGTGAGCGGGTGCCATGGCTGGGTGTGGGTGTTGAGGTACCATCATCACCATCATGGGGTTGTAAGGCAGCGGGATGCCTGGCGGGTAGGGGGACATGTGTGGAGGCTGGGGCATCCGATGATGATGTGAGCGCTGGGAGGAGGCATGGCTGTGCTCACTAGGGGCGGCCGAGCCGTGCCCGCGCCTGAGGCTGCTGCGAGTGGAGTATTCTGATTCGCTGCCGCTACCAGAGCGCGAGTCAGCCCCGCCACCTTCCCCACCCCCACCGGAGGGGGATTTCTCTCCTCCGCCCACAGTGCTGCCAGGACCTTTACTGCTGCGGCGTCTCTCGCCCTCGCTTCTCGTCGACCCACTGCTTCGGCTCCCTGAAGGCACAAATGTAAAGATGCGAGACTGAATTTTGGCAGGACTGATCAGGACAGTTAAGTGAGCTGTATCCTGCTTAGCCAAAGACACAACCAGGAGTGTATAAGGCAATAGCACCTTGGATGAGTGTTTTAAAGAACCATACCATAATTTTTTCCTCTTAACTACATATAATCATTCTCAACTATCGTCCAAGCCTCACCTTCGCTGTGCTGACTCCCAGTGCTGCCGGGGGCGTAGGTGTAGCTGGTGAGCTCGTGGTAAGGAGGCGGCTGGCTGGAATAGGGATGTGCAGCATAGGGTTGATAGGGGAAGGTGTGCATCATGGGCCATGGGGAGGCCCCAGTGAGGGGAAGTGGGGCCAACGTGTCCTGATCTGAAGCCCCGCTAGAGCCGTCGTTGTCATTCAGAGACAGATTGGCCATGTCTGGGTGTGTGAGAGAGGAAAGGAGATCAATAATGGAAGGAGAAAGTGAGAAAAAGCTGTTTGAGGAATAAGCTACAGTTCATGTCCAGTTCACCTAAACAGCCATGACAAATTATGTTGTTTCTGTAGATACAAAATTAATTTTATCTGGAGCCACAGATGGCTGTTACACACAGTAACAATTATCTGTGTATAGTCTTTGTATCTTTCAATAATCCCCACTCACACACATTTATTTACCAATACAGGACAAGATACAATTCATGAACACCCAAGATAAGTATCATTTAAAAGTATATTTTCATGGAGATTTGTTAACGTCAATGGGAGGATGTTCTCACAGACTGTTGATATTCTGTCAGTTTGCTTTGGTCATTAGCATTTTCTGAGGATCATATGCTCGGGTGGAAGAGAGATTTAGAAGTTATAGAAACCCTACCATGATTAAAATGTCACGTTTAATCTCCACAACCGCTAATGTGCCCATAAACAGCATGCCTCAAAATGCATTAAGCATAACATTCAAGTCCGTCTTTGATGTAATCAAACAAAAAAAAAAAAAAAAAAANAAAAAAAAAAAAAAAAAAAGAGTTACTCACAGTTCTCACAGTCGCTTAAGTCTCCAAAGACGTAGTAACATTGCTCAGAGAAGGTAATCTTATTGACGGTGTGTCGGATGAAGCCAGCCTTCAGCAGGTTGCTGGCGTACTTCCTGGCTTCCCGGCGGTCTTGGAATCCCTCAATGTGGTGGTAAAGCCACTCCACCACATCAGAGCCTGTGGATCCACGCAGAAACAGCTCAGAATTAAAAGCACACGTTTACGCAAACGACAAGCATGCATCCACACACACGAACCGTAAAATAGCCACAAGCAACTTCACATGCAAACACATCACACATACAAAGTTTAGCAGACTGTTTAAGTGCAAACCAGAGTTTTAAAAATTGGGAGCATATATGAACATTTCGGTACATAACTGCATACAGTATAAGATAAGGTACAATTTATCCTAAGAGTATAAATGACATATATTGTGTGATTCACTTGCAGATGATTCCAATTTAACAGATGTTCTCAGTCAGAAAAGCTGCTCATAACTAGTAGTTTGGGTTTTTTCCCCCTCCCACAAGTCACACGGTTTTAATTCTGGGAACATAATGCCTACCCTGTTAAATCTTGTGAGGCAAATAGAAGTTCATGAAAACTAATGTGCTCCTTTTCCCCTCATCTGCACTTTTTAAGTCTTACCAAGAAAAGCATTGGGAATGGTGATTTTAAGCCACATGCGGTCCCTGACTTCCAGGCCTGACTCTGGTGAGGCCATGGCCTTGGCAACCGAAGCCATGTCTGAGTGCAGCGATAGGTTGAAGTCATCAAAACCTGGAGAGAGAAGAAAAGAGGACTTTAGGAGCGTTTAAGAAGGAGAAGTGTAGACGAACAGAAATGATGAGAGGAAGAAATAAGAACTGGGTCAAGAAACAAGAAGGATGAAACTTTGAAGAGGAGATCAAAGAGAGGAAAGGGGTCGGTGTCATTCATCACACACAGTAACAGCAAAACAGTATCAAAGATGAGTCTTGTGCTGGAGTCATTCAGGGAGATAGACAAGAGGAGACTACAGTAGGAAGGAGATGCTTCCAATAATGAATGCAATCAAAGACATTTGGCAAGGTTCAGAAATGGAGCGTGGCTTCAGTTTTCTGAAAGGGTTGTTTGGATATGAAAGCAAGCTTAAAAAAAAAAAAAAAAAAANTAAAAAAAAAAAAAAAAAAGCAGAGAAAAGAGTTAAAGGACCATACCATTCATCTTGAATGTCTGAACCTAATATATTCAATTTTCATACACGCAACGTTACTGACAATCATTTCCCAAAGCTACTACTACTGAAACGGTGAATTAAAAATGTTTTTCCTACCTTCCAGACTGTCATTGGTTTCAATTATTCTGATACGCTATATTAAACTCAACTTGTTGACACTTGAAACATTTTTGGGATAGGTAATCCATCATCATGAACAACAGGTATATTCAGGTTTTTTTCAAAGTTGCGTAATTTTAGTGTTTAAACACAATAAAAAGCGCAGAGTGAATGTATCCCTCCACCAGAGAATACAGTCCCAAAAGACCTGCATTTATCAAAAAATATTAACAATCGTGACTTCATAAGGCTGCGTAACTATTAGCAGACGAAATATAAATTTTTAAGGTGGCTGTATCACTTGAATATTTGATTTTGAAAGATTAAGAGATTTTGCAAAGTATCAGGAAAGCTGAAATACGGTTTTATCCTTTGAGAAATGATTGTCAGTAACCTTACGTGTACGAAAATTGAATATGTTAGGCTAAACATGAAAAATGAGTGGTATGGTCCTTTAAATTATGGTACATAGAAAGTGAGACTGCTCAGTAGACATGAAAGAGGCCCTCACGTTCTGTTTCGGTAACAGAGGAGGAGGAGGTGATGGTGCTGAGGGAGGAGCTGCCTGGGTAGGGAGGGAAGGCCCCAGTCATAGCCACAGAGTGGCTGACCCACGCTGCTGGGTCGATGGGGCGGATCGGCTCATCTGCAGTGAAGGGGAGGAGATTAGTAGATTGTTAAGATCTTAATATCAGCGCCTCATTGTCTACAACCAAAAGTGATGCCACTACTTACTGCGAGGCAAAGTAAAGTAACCCTGAGGCGAAGGGTCCCAGCACTTAGCCACTGTGAGGATGATGGGCCTGGCAGAACAGAAGACCAGAAGATTAGAAACCATCAGAAACATCCATCTGTGGGCTGATAATATCAAGACTGAGCGGCCAAAACTCACCCTGGTTTGTGTACAATCTCTCTCAGTACCCGCACAGCATCGTCATTGCTCATATTCTCAAAGTTGATGTCATTCACCTTGAGGGGCATAAAAAGCACGAGGAAACCGATTTTAAGTTAAACCAAAAGCTTAGAATGTAACAGGCGACTTGTTAGCTGGCTAGATCAAACCCACACCTTACCTGCAGGAGCATATCCCCGGGTTCTATTCGCCCGTCTGCAGCCACGGCTCCTCCCTTCATGATAGAGCCGATGTAGATCCCTCCGTCCCCTCTTTCATTGCTCTGACCCACAATGCTGATGCCCAGGAAGTTGTACTTCTCTGTGTTTGTACCAAAACAAAGGATGACGTGTGAGTGATTTATTTAATGCTTCCTGATACAAACTGATGACGAACAACAAGAATTCATCAGAGGAGTGACAGACCCATGTTCAGCGTGACGGTGATGATGTTCAAGGACATCGTGGAGTCTGTCACACTGCTGAAGGAGGAAGCCTGCCGTTGAAAATAGAAATATTATTATAAGAGATTTACAAATGCGCTGAAATAAATTCTTTCTCAAAGGGAGGTGCCTGAGTGGCTCCTCGCTCTAATAGAGGTTGGGGTTTTGATCTGTTTAAAACTCTTAAGTCATGCAAGAAAAGCAGATGGCAATCACAAAAACAGCCTCAAAAAACAAGAAGACAGCAGTATGATTTGATAGAGGGGTCTGTGTGTACCCTCTCCAGACGTGGGGGGCGCTGTTTCCTGCGTCTGCGATGCCTTTTCAGCAGCCTAGAGGCTGTGCTCTGCTCTGTCGCGCTGCTGAACCTAGAAAGACAAAAGTCAACAAGAGGTGAAAAGTCAAAAGAGGAACATGTCCTCATAAACCTTTAATAGACTTGCTTTAGTCTCCCCCTTGTGTTTGTGTGTATATGGGTGGGTGGGTGGGTGTGTGTGGCTTATGGGGGAAACAAATTAGGGATTCTTCAGTGGAGAATATTTAAACTACTGTATATACTCCTGTATAAGCCGACCCCGATTTTGACCTGCAAATTTAGATTTTTAAAGAAGCCCGTATATAAGCCGACCCCCTGATGTTGTTCCATTAATTTATTTGTTTAGCAAATTACCTGTTTTTCTGGGTATTGTCATAGTATTCCTCTGATTTTCTGAAAATAATCCACGTACCGGTAAACATGATATTTATTTCAGCAGCTGATTACCGTAACTGACGGATCACGGCTTACTGGCCACCGCAAAATGTGCTGGATAAGATGTTTAGTCAGGAAATATATCATTCTAAGGTATGATTTAAACTATTTTCCATGGGTAGTGGTAATGGGTAGTATTTCCACCCCTGGAAATTTTGTTCTCTGGGATCAAATTTGAATTTTTCGTGTATAAGCCGACCACACAACTTGCTTTGAGAAATTTGGTAATAAAAACTCGGCTTATATTCAAGTATATATGGTAATTAACATCTTTTAATGAGACAGCTAGGTAAAATACAAAATAGATATATAGGTTTTATGATGTTTGTAGTGAGGATTAGTGGACAGTAGAAAATATTTTAACCAACAGTAGAAGTGCAAATAATTAAAAAAAATAGAGGATTATATTCATATAAAATGAATTCAAAGAATAGTCATAACAATGATTATATGTATGTATACATTGTAACATGCATTTGATGTTTTGATAAATGTTCTTTCTTTCATTCTTACATGTATTTAATTTCACAATTATTGCATACATATCACTGAACTGTAGACCGTATCATATTTTACTTTTAAATTAAATTGAACTCCCCGCTGGTCTGCGCGTTGCCATCTCACCTGCTCATGGTGTCGTCGTCCTCCGAGTCACAGAAGCTGGTGGTGTCGAGCTCGCTGCTCATCATCGTACTGGAGCTCTCGTACCCTGCCAGGTGGCGCTCCACGCGAGTCTGGCCATTCATACGCGGCCCTGGGACAGAGAAGGAGTCGCGGAGGCAGACAGGAGGCGAGAGTGAATTTTCATGTTTGTTCATGCCGGTTTTTGCACATTCAGACACAAACATGCCTCACATCCCCCCATTCCCCCCGATTATATCATCTTGTCATTGTTTGGGAGATGGAAGCGTGCCAGATCTTGATGGCACATGATCCTAAATGTGAACTTGGAAATCTGAGCGTTTCCTCCAGCAGTGCAGTCAGCCGTTTCTCTCACCATGTTGCTCCACGCTCTCTCTGTGCCGTGGTCTCTCTCTCCTGAAGGAAACTACAGACTCCGTTTCAGTCTGGTCGTCTAGTGTCTCCACGCTTCCTGCAGCATTGGGACTGCAAAGACAGAAACAGGATCAACTTTGGGATTAGATGAAATTTCAGAATCTGCAGTGATTTTGCTAAAATGAAAAGTTGTGGACATTTTGAATAAAATAAAATAGGTCAGTATTCGAACAATTACTAATTTTGACTCCGATTAGCCACATTCATTATTTGACAGTTCAAAAATTTTATAATGGACTGACTTTATGCAGTTTTGTCCCATGAGAATGCTAAATGTTCCTGACATCAGATAAAGGAGTGATATTATGAGATCACACTGCAGTGTATCCATAAAGTGTTCTTAACCTGAAACTTTCATCTCACATGGATATTACAGGACAGGATTACTTTTGGTGTACTTCCTCGCCATAATTATATAGTATTCATATGTACATTGTAGCTGGATTATGTCTAAAAATTCTGATGCAGATGTAAATGCAGCTTGGAAGCTCACCATGCTTTGCCACTGGGAAGACAAGCACTAATCTTTCACGTAAACCTCCATTAACTTGTCAGCTATAGTCACTGTTTAATGGCAATTTGGAAGATGCTACAAAAAGGATTAACTCTCTTGCAGTTACTGGACGGGAGCTTCATACGAAATGTTGTGACCCAGTTTAGTTGTCAAGCTGTCACCACATGTTGACAACACACTAATACACTCAGCCTCATGCATCAAATTTTCTTATTTTTCTTTTTAGATAAATAACAAAAACTTACCTAACATATGCATGAGTACATTCTAAAATCAAATCTCTTTGAACTTGTTTCTAATAAACGTTATAAGGTGGAAAAAAAACAAACAAAAAAAAAAAAAAAAANAAAAAAAAAAAAAAAAACATGCAGCCCATGATAAATGTTCTTATGGACAGAAATCCATTGATGAATGACCCTTGTGGTGAACTGGAAGTACATAATCAGCAATCTGTGATCAGTGTGTAAATGCCCCTGTAAGCCCATATTAAGGCGAGCGAGCAGTANCCCCCCCACATACACACACACACAAAGAAATGTGCAAACTGCAAAGGTGGACAGAGAAAAAGTCAAAAAATTCCAATATGAATAGTGGGGGTTTCAGATCCAGATAACAAAGCATTAAAATAAATAACTAACATGGTTCATTTTGCTCTAGATATAAAACACACATTTAGTGAAGACGACATTGTTTGATTTAAAACTGGATGTGGAAGTATCAGGCATGGGGCTGCAGCCACAGGAGGGGTGAAGGACCAAGTCCAAACATAATAAATGAACGAGTCCACTAGAGCCATAAAGGGAGGTTGCAGTGACAAACGTGAACTCCAGCTAAAACCCAACTTAAAGATGTGCAGATGTCATATTGCAGGATCAGTTCTGAGAAGCTGAGAACAAAGTCAAAGATACCCAGGATACTGACGGATGTACAGAAGTAAAGAGTTAATTAAAACGCCCAAACGCTCAATTTTCCTGGACAAAGTGCAGCAAGAGTGGAAAATCTAATTAAAGCGGTACTAGACTCTTACGATTGTGCTTAGATAAGATATACCAAAAACGTACTTAACATATGCACGAGGACATTCTAAAATCAAATCTCTTTGTACATACGGCTTCTCTTTGATGCATTTTCCCAGAAGTGGTAACCGTTAAAAACAGTGGGCGGCTCAGGCTAAGATCAGGCTCAAATGAGCTGTAGTTTTCCTGCTATTCTTGTAGTAACGTGATACTGGGAGTGGATGAGGTATTCAGGTAAAGATACAGTAACATGAGTGAGTGTAAAACTGAGGTTGTTTCCCCTTGTTTCAAGGGAGCATGTTTGTGTGTGTGTGTATTTGCTCACTGGAAAGAGGGAGGTCTGGAGTCTCCGATGCCCCCGGTCCTCTCGGCAGGTGGGGGCGGCAGAGGTGGAGGAGGGGGTGAGGGCTGGGCAGACGGCTCTNGGTCCTCTCGGCAGGTGGGGGCGGCAGAGGTGGAGGAGGGGGTGAGGGCTGGGCAGACGGCTCTGTGGGGGGGACCACTGCCACCGGTGGCTCTGCTGCTGGAGTGTCTGAGGATACCAGCTGAGAAAAGGGATGGAAAGAGAGGAAGATAAAGAGAAAGAGAGAGTGTGTTAGGAGCCATTGTGAGGAATGGAGAGGAAATTGGCACAAAACAACAGATGTGTTGGTACATTTTGGGAGAGAACAGAGAGAGAGAGAGAGAGAGAGAGGGAGGGTAAGAAAAGGAGAGGAGTGAAAGGAGGAGGAGGAGGGGGGGGGCACAGAAAGGGAAACGGGTACAATGTCAATTACTTTGACACACAAACACTGCACTCCTTTCACATGCACGTCTCAGGGGCAAACTGAAACGCTATCCTACACTTAACCCGTCTCTCTTCATTATACAACAAAAGTGCACACAAACACACATACGCACATAAAGCAACACACCTCAATAATATCAGCCTGAACGCTGCGAGGCCTCCAATTACCTTCACCACACAAACATACCCAAACTAGACAACGGGCTGACTGAAAAATCTGAGCCTGTGTGATTAAAATATTGAATAAGTGCCGCTCTGTTATGCGCACAAATGCTGCAAAAGCCCCAAAATCCACTCGATGGCATTAAAGCTGCAAATCGCTGCAGATCACGTGGAAACGCCTGCACACGCATATTTCAGATTTCATGCACTGGCGGCCTGGCAGCTCCACATTTTGGAAGTTTGGTGTGTTTTAATGAGCTCAGATAAACACAATCTTCTACCCCTTTACGCTGCCTGTCAAAATAATTCAGCCCAGCGGAGTCGATCGGCCTCCAGAGGTTGACATTCACCACATCACTCTCCACTCTTTCCTCCCTGCTAATGGCTGTGTACTGAAACACTCGTCTTCTGGGATCCCTCCATCCATCTTGGCATGCAGATCACATATCAGTCCCTCTGGTTTAGCTAGCTTTGTTCCCGCTCCTTTAATGCTTTGCCTCGCTCTTATGCACTTAACAGATGCTTTTGGGCCTCAAACCTGCTTATTTGGGCCGAGTCTCAATGTTTTGTCTCCGTTCAAAATGTAACCTGCAGGGCGGGTACGACTTCTGGACAAACTGAAAGTGAGGCTGGCGATTCACACGACACAGTTTTACCTACTGAAAGATCCTTTGCTTTAGTTTATCGTACTGTAATGTGCATATTGGTTAGATCAGGAAGATATCAGGATATTTCTCACACCAATAAAGTAGCTTCAAAAATGGACTCTATACTCTGGTTTTTGTCTGTACTGAGTTTAAAGGACCATACCAATTTAGTATTTGAAATGACTGTCAGTAACATTACATGTGTGAAAATTGAATATAATAGGCTCAAACATCCAAAATGGGTGGTATGGTCCTTTAAAGCAAAAACATAGCTAAGAGGTATACATGGACTCTGCCTGATTTACGCCAAGTGAGGAAATGCACAAAGAGATCTTATTTCAATTCGATTACAGGACAAGGGATCATTTGCATGAGTACATCAATCAAAACAATAACATAACCTAGTTTTCATACTCAGATTTCAAAATACACCGATTTCACTCTGATTATGTTACATAATGTTTTAAAAAATACGTTCTCATTGCCTTATTTGGAGTAGAACTGACGTTTTAACAGTTTTAAATGTACTAACTGGCCACCACAGCCTTAAAAACATCCCTTCCTCGTAAATCGAGCGTAAAATTCTGGCAGTGGGTGAGGTAACTGACTGTAATTTTTATATTAAAAAGGAAAAGAAATGTTGAAATACAGTCGATCGCTCCACAAGTATCAAGACAATATTTAAGAAGCTTCTGAAATAAGGCGACCTGGAATCAAGTAAAATAAAAAGTAAGCCCTGGTAACAGATTGAATGAGTTAAATTGAACAGTTTTATAGTTGAGTTAAGCTAAGCTATCGGCTTTCAGCTGCTCATGCTGAGGATTTGACTCAGATCTGCTGAGCCTGCTTCCTTTTGGTCAACGTGACTGAACAATTAATCTGGTTCAGGTTTCTCTGTTCCTTCCAGATCATTAAGCAATTTCTGACCAAACTGCACACGACTACGCTTGATCTGAAAATTCAACGATGCTGCAGTGCATGATATTCTTTACTATATTGTGGCTGATTAAAAAAAGATCATTAATTTGCATATAAAAAGTGGTTTTATTAATGCAGCTTCCAGCTGATCATTTTGGCTGACTTTTTAGATACAATCCACATCATCTGACATTTTCAGAGACGACTTAGCTGGAAAATTTATATTCAGCCATTTACGGATTAGGAGGAATTGCAGCTAGTAAAATCTGGATAACACCAATCCCTCCGATTTTATTCCAGAATGCAGAAAGATTATTATTTCTTACCCATGACACCACTCTGCCATTGAAACATGGCAGCTTGGCACTCTCGTCGGAAATCTCTTCCTTCACCACCCTGAAAAACAAAAACAGAGTGAGGCTCAGGAGACATAAATTTTTCTGCCTTCATAACATTATACCATGGCATGTGGTATTTGGATGGTACAGCTGGGGGGGGNGGGGGGGGGGGAAGGGGGGCTGAACAGCATATCAGAGAGGTAGCCTATTCATAAAAATGTATTTATGTTACTGGCACTATTACAGAGAATATATGAGACTGTGAGCTAAATAAATTGCCAGGCAAACCGGCGAAATCTAAAGTATTCCTAAAGTAGTTCTTGTTCATTGGGCTTTTTCCTTTAAAGGACCATACCGGCTTTTTTTGCATGTTTGAGCCTAATATATTCAATTTTCATACACATAACATTACTGACAAAATGCTTCCTAGTGGTGCATTCAAGTGCTGTAGTGAAGAACTTACAACAGGAAGCATTTTCAAATCACTCCGCACTTTTTTTTTTTTGCGCTTAAACGCTAAAATTACGTAACTTTAAAAAAAAACCAAAAACCTGAATACACATCTTGTTCGCGATGATGGATTACCTATCCCAAGAATGTTTCAAGTATCAACAATTTGATTTTAATAGCGTACCAGAATGAACTGAAACCAATGGCGGTCTGCAAACTTTTTTAACTTACCATTCCAGTAGCATGCTTTGGGAAATGATTGTCAGTAACGTTACATGTAAGAAAATTGAATATATTAGGCTCAAATNAGCATGCTTTGGGAAATGATTGTCAGTAACGTTACATGTAAGAAAATTGAATATATTAGGCTCAAATGTGCAAAATGGGTGGTATGGTCCTTTAATGTGCAGTAACAGGAATATCAGTGATATTATATCACTCCACTGAGTTGTGCAGTATATCAGCTTCTATCATGTCTTCCTTTAGGCTTCACTTGACTGAATCAGAAAGTAATTTTATCATGACCTTCAATGGATGGTCATTCCAATGTTGATTATTGTTTTTAAGATTTTCATATGTAAAAAGAAAAGCATGAAACTGTCCCCATCTGCCTTTTCTTATATTTCTCCATGTTGTTTTCCATCTTGTCACTATGGTAAAATGCCTTTTTTTTTTGGTTCAATATATGAACTTATGTGACGAATATGACGCAATGTTTGTTTAACTGTGAAATGAAAGCCGTAATTAATTCATTCAGATCCAGTTTCCCTGCAAGTAAACAAAACTTACTCTTACGATACTGAAAATTATACTGCTGAGATTATAAAATTACTGGGTTGCAACTTGATTTAAAAAAAAAATAATAATACAATCCAAGCAATAAATCAGTGCCAAGAGTCAACAAACATCCCTAATCTGCCTCCTGCTGCAAACTAAGAGATGTTATGAAATTTCTCATATCCCAGCAACAAGCTCTTCCTGCTTTTGTGTCTGCTTGCAAATTACACAACCTGCTCTACTAAATATACAGGTGACCCCAATCTTCTTCACTAAAGTCACCTTCCAGTAAGAGGCTACAGCTAAGCTCCTAGCATCCGTCTGGAGACTCATTCCCCTCCATGTTTTACTCTTCCTCCATGTTTGTCAGACAGGAAAACATCCAGCATCAGCCGTGTGTGGGATAGTGGGATGGTGGATGGGCTACATGGAGGGACACTTGACTGCTCCAAACTCCTTAAGCGGGTTTTTTTTAAAGCTTCATTTACCGCTGGTGCCTCCTCTTATGTGTGTGTGTGTGTGAGTCGGTCAGGCTCCGCTGGGCTTTCGTAAGCAGCTGTTGAGAGTTGGTTTGTGGGTGAGTGCTAGCATACAGCCAGACTGTTGTGGGCACCGGGGGGGAAGTGTTGCAAGAAGCTTAGAAATTTGAGTTCCGCGCGTGTGTGTGTGGCTACTGAATGTTAGTTAAATTTTCCTCCATGTGATCTTTTCCCTCACACTCTACGAGGAAATGCATCCGCAGAGCAGATGAGCAGACATTCTTCTGCTGGAAGTCTAATTGTCCTCATTCCTTGGGCCTCCAAACAAACAAGCGAGCACAGTCAGTCATTTCACACACACTCTGATAACACACAAGTAGTTGGAATATGCTGCATCCTGCGAGATTTCTAAAACAATAAACCCACTTCCCCTCCTGCTTAAACTCCCTCGCTACCAATAAACTCCTCACACCCAACAGTGTCTCTTTTCTTGCCATTCGCTAATCTTGCCGATACACAGCCGACCCCACTATCAGCAGAATTTCCAACACCTCTACTCTCCTCTCTCTCTCCTTCCTTCTCCATCTTGATCTTGCCCAGGACATCCAGCAAATGGCCTCCATCCAGCCCCAGGTTCCCCACAACGGCCCTGGCCTGCTCTGCTCCTCGAATCTTCCCCCGCCACACACACAGCTCTGGCCGACAGCTGGCCTCATACCAGAGCAAATGAAAACACACACTATTACACACTCCTCTCCTGGGCCACAGGGGGAAAAAATGTCCCTGCTTTGATTGGACAGCTGACTTGGAGCTATGTTTCAAATTTTTCATCTGAACTCGGCTGGAGATATTCTGATGGGAGAGTGCGATATCAGAGCACTGTTTATGTGAAGAACTAAGATTTTGAACTAAGATGACGTTTTTTCTTTGAAATACTTGCCTTGTTATCCTGCAAGTTTGGTGAGGATGGCTCTTTTGAGATGAGTTTTTTTTTTTTTTTNGTTTTTTTTTTTTTTTGCCTCAATGTGTATACATTTAAAAGCGCAGTATCTAAATTTAATCATTCCCCTCTGGTGAAATAGATATTACTCTACCAAAACACATTTGTAGGCACTGTTAACAGGTACATTTTCCTGCAATACCAGTAAAAATATACACAAACTATCTAATCTGTTAACACAACAACTTTATACTACAGTCTGATTAAACAATACTCAATATAAGCTATTAGTGCTGCATAATGGTTTCTTCCATTGTCAAGGCTATCATTTTTTAAAATTAACTGAATCCTTTTTTACTTTATAAAATGTCAAAGAATGCTCATCAGAAGTTCCACAGTGATGCCTTCAAATGTCTTACCAACAGTTAAAAAGCACAATCACCACAGAAAAGCATCAAAACCTAACTTTTAAGAAATTAGAACCAGCAAATGTTTGACCTTTTTCACTTGATAAACGACTACAAAGATTTGTTGAATGTTAAAATAATCAGTTAAAGGATTAAGAGGATTTTAGAGGCTAATAGCTAAAGGGGATATTAGAACTAACTGATATCCCCTTAAAGGACCATACCAGCCATTTTGTATGTTTGAACCTAATTTTTCACACATTTAACATTACTGATAATCATTTACCAAAGCATACTAATGGAACGCTGAATTTAAAAAAAACAAAAAAGTCAGCCATTGGTTTTTTTAAAAGCTACATAATTGTAGCATTTAAGCGCAATAAAATGTGAATGTATGTAGTCCCAAAAGAAGACCTGCGTTTATGGAAAAATGTAAACAACTGTGACTTCATAAGGCTGAGTAACTATTAGCAGGAGAAACATTGATTTTTAAGGTGGGTGTATTGCTTGAATATTTGATTTTGAAANACTATTAGCAGGAGAAACATTGATTTTTAAGGTGGGTGTATTGCTTGAATATTTGATTTTGAAAGAATAAGAGATTCTACAAAATATCAGGAAAACTGAAATTCGGTTTTATCCTTTAGGAAATGATTGTCATTAATGTAATATATGAAAATTGAATATATTAGGCTCAAACATGCAAAATAGCCGGTATGGTCCTTTAAGGCTGCCTTAAGAATTACTATTATTATTATCATCAGTTATTCTATCAATGACTGGTTCATGATCAAGTCTAAAAAAAAAAATGCTTGTTTTGTCTGATGCCAAAAAAAACATTCCCAATAATATTAAACATTAAAATGAAAGCAGCTCTTCACATTTGATAAGCTGTATTTTTACTTGATAAATGGCTAAAGTCGATTACTCAGTCACCAAAATTTTGTTGATGGACAACAACACTAGTCTAAGTTGCTCATAGTATTTGTAAATCTTTCGAATGACCAATGGGAAGACCTCTACAAGTGAATTATTTTGGATATTGTTGATATTAAAATCTCAATGATTCACATGGGAAGGACAGGTGTAGCTGTCTAACCCCTTCAGGCTCAGAGGAAACCAAACTCATCCATTTCATCTGGGTGATGAAGTTGATACTGCAGCCTCCTTGGCACAGGGTTCCACAGTGCCATCCAAAGAGGAAAAGAGGAAAATAGACCAGACTTAATACTCGTCCAGGACTACAATGCATTTAACAGAAGCCCTACGGGTCTCACAGGGTGAATTAACCACAAACATGCATTCCACTGAAGGAAAATGCACAGCAGCCACACACACACACACACAAAAAAGAAAGATTAATTGACAGAAGAGAAGAGACAGCTCTTTCTGGAGAAGCAGAAAAGGAGAGGAAGGGAGGAAGTTAGGGAATGAAAGGATGGCTGGCAGACCAAAGTGTTACAGAAGGGAGACAAAACCTTGGCTCCAGTCCCCTAAGAAAGAAAAGGCGAGGATTTCACAAGATGATGGACTGAGGGAGGAGGGAGGGATGAGGATTAGGGAGAAGAAAAGCAGCCGGGACAGGGAATGCCTCCTATTGTAATGATGATGTTTTCTGAGAAATACCCCCAGCCTACATATCCTTAACATTTATACATACCACTTGAACATTCATTAGCCTTTTTTTTTTTTATAAGGTTTTGATTAAGGATGTGCCGGTTAAATGGTGACCAGGCTGGCTGGCTTTATTCAAGCTTACTGTCGCTGCCTGACAAACATACAACAGCCGGTCACAAGATAAGATTGCATGACTTTTTGGCACGCAAGAATGCATAGATTTCTTTAAAATTTTCCATTTTTAACCAGGCCTTTAACTAGTATCAAGCTAAGTAATTAATGCCAAATCAAAGAAACGCTTTACAACCGAAAACCTTTAACGCAGCATTTACCTTGCAGGTCTTTAAACTATTATTTTACATGCAAAGCACAACTATTCTCGAGCAAAGAAAATCACTGCAGCTCACCCGAAGTCCTGGTCCATAGACTTGAAGAAGAATTTGTAGTTTGGCTTGTTTAAGACCTGTTTAAAATCCAGCAAAGTAATATTTTCAGCAGCAATGGGTATCTTCACCAAATACGGCGTCTCCTCTTCGTCGATATGATATATTATTTTGGTTTCCGCCATCTCGGCTATTGGAAGTTAGTAAAGAAACACTAAGAGAGGAGGTAGCGTTAACTTAGTTTGGCTAGCTAGCAGTGAGGCTAGCTAGGTGGCTAACGAGACGGTAGAGGTGAAACGATGGTGGCCACTGATTTTTTCACCGTGAAGCGTTAAACAAAATCCGGCTCTAACGCGTGCTCCGAGTTTTTACCGTTCGAAACGCGCATTCCCCGTGTTACCGAGGGGCGAAAACCGAGCGACACGCTACATTCACACGGCGAAACTTCCAACAACTTTTCCCCCAACAAAAACATACAGGGGAGGGGGTCTAAAAACTTTTCACCACTTTTTGCGAGCCNTTTTCCCCCAACAAAAACATACAGGGGAGGGGGTCTAAAAACTTTTCACCACTTTTTGCGAGCCAACGCGGCGTGTGACGTAATGACGTACACCCCCCTTACGTACGCTCCAAGCAATACCTCCCCTTACATTTTTATTATTACCTAGAAATATTAAATACTGACAACATACATTGTTTGAAATACATGTATTTATAGTTGAATACCCACAACAACGATTATTTATAATATAGATTGCAAAAAAATAGTAATTAAAGATCATGAATTTGAAATTTTACTCATGAAAATATAAATGTTCTTACAAAATTACTTTTTTTATGGAGGAAAGTCCCTTTCATTATTTTTACTCACTGATCCAATAATCTGCAAGAAGTATGAATGTTGTCTCTAATCAGCCTTACTTTGTGATTATCTCTAATATTACATCATATTTTACTGTATTAAGAAAACTAATAACTACAGATGTGAGGTAGAGTAAGCGTACAGTATTTCACTCTGACATGTATAAGGGTAAGACTTACAAACGGAATCCTCATTAAAAGTAGTAAATGCCATCATCAATTAAGAATCATTCCTTTGAAGTTTTACTTATATGGCAGTAAAATGTACTGAGGTAACAAAAGCAAACATACTTGTCTTGAAGAATGGCCTCATTCTTTCCCGCAAGAAGTATTAATGTACAGATTGTCTGACTAGTTTTTGCTCTTATTCTAACATTGCACTATATATTACCTTATATTAAAACATTAATCTGCAAAATAATTAGTAACTGATGATGTCGCTTAAATATTTGGGAGTAAAAAGGACAATATTTCCATCTGAAATGTATAAAAGCAAAAGTAAAAAGTGTGACAATATAGAATTACACAAGAAAAATGTCACTTTTTCAAATTCTACTTAAGTACATATGGTGCATGAGTAATGTTTAATATTCACCTCTGCATTTCTAATTCAAATGTAATTTTGCCCTCTGATGTGTTCACTAGCTCCATTGTTCCAGATTTTCTGATATTGTGGCACATGACTAGGGTTAAATAATAATCCGTCCTTGTATAATTTAAACACTGAAAGCACAAAAAGTGATCCACACAACCCAATAAAAACAAAAAGAGCAAGTTTAGCTCTAAACCATTTAATCTACAGTTCAGGTTTGAATTCAGTTTGTCTATTTCCAAATGAACCACTAGAGGAAGCTCTTTGCCAGTCTATTATTAATGAAAGCACAACAAATACAACAAATATAGGCAAATAAGGCAGACTTTGCACAAAGTGATGTAAACAACAGTGAAATTTGAGGTCTGAAGTTGTCAAAACATATTTTCATAAAAGTAAAACTGAATAACATTAAATTGTGCTCATGCAAGACTAGAGTTTTAACATATCAACCTTTTTATTTACAGTCCAATGTTAAGACTTGGGCTGCAACCAATGATTATTTCTAATTGATCTTTTGATTATTTTTTAAAAATCTATTACATATGATAATAGTGATAAATATCCATCACAAGTCACACATTACAAGTCGCAAGAAGACAATGTGACATCTTTCTAACAATAGTTCAAAAATGTCAAAGGGATTCAGTTTACATTAATATGACACTGAAAAAAAAAAATCAGGAAATCCCCACAATTCACAGGCTGGAACAAGCCAATATTTGGCATTTATACAAGACNAAAATCAGGAAATCCCCACAATTCACAGGCTGGAACAAGCCAATATTTGGCATTTATACAAGACAAATGACTATAATGATTATTTCATCATTAAATCTGTTGATTCATTTCTGTTGATCAACCAATCAGTTAGTTGATGAATCCTTTAAGCATTATTTACAGCTTAAAGAATCACATTTTCTATTAAAAAAAAAAGAAGGAAATAATCTCCTTTTAAAAATTCCACTTAAAGAAAGTGGACCCGAACACCACTCCAATCACACATGTGATCACAAACAGCACCCAGAAGATGAGGGCCAGCAGCTGCACGCAGAGAAGGGTCTTCTTGCTCTGCTGTATGGTCTCCTCTTCATCAACTAGGCCTGGAGCAACACCGTACGGCCTGTCTGGGTGCATCTGCTGCACTTGGAGGCTGACAGTGGGCAGGATGAGGAAGCGGGAGTCCCTGCTGTCGCCATCTAAGGAGAGCACCACTCTCTGGGTGACCGTGGTAAGATGAGCTCCCATGGTGACTGGCAGGCGGAAGGCCACAGGGGGCAGCCTGGCCAGTATGCGGGAGTTGCAGGGCAAAGAGAGGGCATCTCCAGTCTCCAAGGGGGTGAGGTGGCGACATAGAGGGCAGGGGATGGCTGGCAGGCTATGGGGGTCCAGAGGGTAACAGAGGCAGAGCTGGATCCTCTGGAGGCACTCGGTGCAGAAAACATGGAGACATTCCAACATCCGGGGGCATTTGTTGTACTGGTTGTACTCCTGATAGCAGATAGGACATTCCACATCCATGGGCTCCACAGAGGTTGTGCTGGAGCTACGTGGCTCCCCCCGCTGGGGAGGTGAGGCAGCTTCCCCAGTCATGGTGTGGAGGGGGGAGGAGTGGAGGGCGGATGTTTATTTTGGAGCTCAGGGATGGCAGGAAGCAGTAAAGAGAAGACAAGTATAATCTGTGAAGAGAAAGCATCTTCAAGTTCACCTAAGTGTAAGTACACTATAAAGACATAAGTATAAAAGTAGAAGAAACAAAGATGACTGCAGACGAGTAGGTGAACTTCAAATTCCAGGACCTGCTCCTATGGCAATTCCGCTGTGTTTCTCCTCAGTTTTATTAAGAGATTCCACAGCTCCTGAGTCATAGCATTTAACCACTCAGCCATCCAGCATTTAAGTATTGACCCCCTGCTCACAATCAGCCAATGCAACACCGTGTAGTGTGTGTGCTGGCCTGCACGACACACTCTGAGCAACTCCAGGAAGTCAGGATTTGAAAACAAACATGGCAAGCGAGAAGCTAAGAAAGGAAGTAATAAGTCCCTTTTCCAGGAACTTTCTGCCAGGGTGGGGGGGTGTAAGCAAGTTTAAAGCGTATAAAGTCCTTGAATCTGATCTGGTTACACTTCTCCAGATTGTAACTGCTCAATCTACAAATAATATAAATACACCATGTAACATGGATATGTAATGTTTGTGGCACAAGTGTGCGTATATCTATAGTCCTACAATTTTATTGACACTTTCGTGTTCCTGTCTGTTGCTCACATGGGGAAACTACAGTACATGGCAACACTTGCTCACTCACGGGGGGGATTGTTGCTTAGCAGATGGGTCTCCTTTGTCTTGGTCCATGGCAACAACAAATTTCAATCATTTTTTGCTTCACTTTCATTTTCCTTTACGCATAATTTCACATGGAACGTCATGGATGTAGAACATGAAACATTCTGCATCTACAATGAACCAGATTCACACTGTTTGCACAGACAGTTCAACTGAAAAAGAGAAATGTCACAGATGTTTGCTGGCTGAAGGGCTGCTGTGTATAAATTAAAGATTTTTTTGTAGGCCAGCTGACATGGTAATGATATGGAGAGACACTGGCAGCGCTCCATCTGGCAGCGCTCTATCTTCACACACTAATAAGCAGATAAGAGATGCACTTACCCTCCACACACACACACTCCTTTGATCAGGGTACACTGCGATTCCCACCTCCAACCCCTGTGTTCTCCCTTACATTCTTTATTCTTCTCATGTTGGTACAGATCTTATCCTGTGTGTGACTTAACTGTTCAGTTTCTATCCTAACATTCTCTATTGTCTGAGCCGATTCTCTGGCAGCCTCTTGTTTTCACTCTCTCACCTACTTTTACCCATCCTCATCCCTCTGTCAGGCCCCCATGAGACATCCCTGTAGTTTCTGAGCAGTAATTAAACCCCCGGTGATGTGCAGGTAACCAGGAGACACAATACACAAAATGATAGATTAGACTCTTGATTCTAGTTATCCTACTGTACTCACATTGAATTTTATTATGCTTCCTTTAAGGTAAAAAAAAAAAAAAGTACTCAGTTGAAATAGTTGGTTTTCAGTTTTTGTGTGTGTGTGTGTTCAAATTGTGGGAGGTTTACTGTAAAGGCTAAATACGTGAGATTTTAGCAGATAAATAAAGTCACATGAATCCTAACTTGCATAACTTGCTGTTCTGGAAAATTGATTTCCTGGGAGTCCAGCTTGCCCTGTCAAGACTTGTTTGTTGTTTACACCCATATAACGCTTTCCTCAGGATTATTATTTCTTACATGTCACTATCAGACAAAATCTGTGATAAAAAACAGTTGTCAAGTTTACTTTTCTAATGTAAATCTGTAGATTAAGGAGATGTTGTTGCTATCCCTCCAATGCTTGATTTTTGCCATTATCAGGGGAAACTGTGGAACTAATTTTTAATTTCCAGCAGCAAGACTAAAATGAAAAACCAAACGTCTATAACAAGAATTACATAGTCCCATGTGTTGAAAAAGTTATACAATGCAAAAGTAGAAAAATCTACAACAAAATGGAACAGGATACACAACCCACACACACACACACACACACACACACAGACAACAGAAGCACACAAAACACACACAACACAAATAACACACACAACACACAGAGCCTTTGCTTCTTGGCTGAGACTTGAATTCAGCGGAAATGACCATAAAAGGATCCCAGACTGGGACAACTGATAGGAGGAGGATTGTTTGGGGATTACCATGGAGAGGGAAGAGCTGACGTCACACATACACAAGCACACCCTGGAGAGAGCCGGTGAGAAGGCGAGACACTGGGATTTCCAGAAAAGATTAGGTTCCTCCTCAAACAGATTTATTAAAATAATAATAATAATAATAATAATAATAATAATCCTTTGGACAAACATAATAATACCTAAAATCTAAAATCAAACATAATAATATCTAAGTCAAATGATATCAATGAATAATCAATGGATCATGCATTAACTTGCACCTGGTTGGTCTGTGTCACCAACTGTAGGAGTGTGTATGTAATTTGTGGCATGAAGTGAAAGAATGATTGACGTGTGTGTGTGTGTGTGTGTGTGTGTGTGTGTGTGTGTGTCCATTTCATTCATTGCATCACTAGGCTGTTATTCAAAGCTGAGTAACTCATATATGATTGGTCACAGTGTTTCTGGCAAATGATCAAACTCTGAATCCCTCCCACACACACTTCCTCACGCACACACACACATACACTGAGTTATAAATCTGGGTTCATCTCTTCTCCATTTAAACCTGAAGAGACGTCACCGTGAACAGGTCACAGACAACAGGATGTATTCAGAGCTTGAATGCGGAATTTGTTACCAAATCTACAACGCGGGTCGGCGGTGTCCCAGAGAGCTCCAGTGTAAACACACTTTCTGTGAGAGCTGCCTGCTGGCCCTCTCTCGAACCCAGGGACCCGACAAGGCACGTTTGAGACCCGCCACGTTGATCGTCTGCCCGCTTTGTCGNTCGAACCCAGGGACCCGACAAGGCACGTTTGAGACCCGCCACGTTGATCGTCTGCCCGCTTTGTCGGCACGTCACGTCCATCTCCGTGGAGGAGGCGACCAGATCAGCCCTCAGAGTTGACGAGTGCGTCCTGGAGCGCCTGATGGCATCAGGTGTCCTGGAACAGGAGGAAGGACTGGTGGAGGAAGACGAGGAGGATGAAGTTGAAAGCGACTGTGAGGACCAGGTGATCCTTCCTGAGATCTCAGCCGAGGAGGAGGAGGAGGAGGAGGAGGAGGACTCGTCCCAGGGTTCCAGAGCTGGGAGCCTTTGGCGGTCTTTGAGGCGAGTTTGGGGGAAGATCAGCGGACGGAGCGCACGGCGGAGGCGCGGAGAGCGTAAGTACTCAGCCTGATGCGGTTCATGATAAGTTCTTTCAGAAATTTTACAGTTTTCATGCTTTCAAGTTGGTTGTAAAGTGAGGGATCCAAAACTTAAAGAAGATGAGGTGGTGCGTAAAACTGGGTCAACCTTTACACAGGAACCACATTATATAACATAAATATAATTTTAGGATTTATTTTGTAAGACATCAAAGACTACTGAACATGAAGCCCAATATATTCCATTACCGTTTAGATCTTTAAAATACTGAATATTCTGATAGAGTTACTTTCGGGTAACTTTGAGGCTGTAAAATAGGTGGAGTATAAAATAGAGTAGTGGGATTAAAGTTTAGGTTAGATTTCAAGATGACAAATCATACATTTCATATAGATAGACTATCACATCACCATTTCTAAAAAAAAAAAAAAAAAAAAAGAAAGAAAAAAAAATCAGATTTTATAAAAGGGGCCAGCATAAGCATTTTGGGAGCCCCAAGCATCCCCTTAGGTTGCTTATACATAGGTCCAGCACTGGCTATTTTGAAAAATAATCAAAATTTCTGTTTTCTCATGTTTTTTCCTTCAACAGTCTGTATGACCAGTGATGATTTGAGGAACTTCGCCATGATGTCCTGCTACATGTTTTGAGGAATCAGCAGCCTGGGATACCTATAGATAATATGATGATGCCTATTTATTTTTATAGATAATATGATGATGCCTATTTACTTGAAATGATTCCTTGCTGGCAAGAGGGAAAGAGGGATGGACATATATGGTCAAGATGATTTAAATTAAGACATGTAGCCTTTGAGCAATGATTCTAACAATTGCACTCAATGTGAAAAATGCTAATTCTTTATATTCCACTATGTATTTTGAATTTGCAAAGTATCTTATATTTTTGTTGGTAAAAGTGAAAGAAGTGAAAAATTTATTAATGCATTTATTTTGAAGTATTTGTTACATATTTAAGGAAAAATAAATGGATAAAGTAATATTTGGTGTCATCTCACTTTGAAGCTGTCAATGACTGAATATTGAATTTGGAATGGGAAATGCTGTCAGTCATATAATAAAAAATACAAAACATACAAAAAAAAATACAGCAAAATAAAAAAGAGTAATAATAAAATTTAACAAATTCCTTAGAAATAACAGGCTGAAACAGGAAACCTACCTTCCACAGAGTGTAGCAGGAAGTAGGTTATCTGGCAATCACACCAGGTGAACAGCATTTCCTTCAATCAGACTGGCACCCAGCAGCAGAGTGTCAAAACTCCTGGATGACTCCTGCTGTTTGACCAGCAAAGCACATGGACTAACACCAACTTATGTCATTAAGGTCTTCCTGCGACAGTCAGACATACTTGGAAAGTGCCAATTATGTCATACAACATTCCTCTCTCAAGGTAAATATCTTGTTTTGCATTCATCCTACATAAATGTTGGACATTTAAACAAACCACGAAGAAGGCTGGTGAATTTCTGATATATGTTTGATTTCCCTGAATTGCTCCTTTACTCTGAGAGTTTTTCTCTGCAGGCTCCAGTGTGTCGGTGTGCTGGCCTGTGTGGCTCTAATGTCATTTGTCACATTTTCAGATGCTGCAACAGGTAAGTGCAAACAGGCATGTCTGCCAGGCTAATACTGCTGTGTCTGCAGTTTCACAGTATCAGTCAATGAGCAAATGCTTATCTTATCAAAGATTTAAAAATGTCATGAGGCATGTTTTGGTTATGGGGATTTGACAATGTATGTAAATAAATAAACTGGAAATCCATAGTAATTTCAGGTTATATGTCTAGCTAAAATAGGAGCATAAATGATGTACAAATTGCATGGCCAGTTCATTCAGCAATACAACTGTAAAAAGTTGTGTCTAGACTAAAGTTAAATGTTTTTTCTTCTGATGTCTTTATACTAAACAGGTAGTAAGGGCATTGAAAAGATTAAAATATTACTCTACTTCCTTTGTTGTCTATCTTTAGCCAGTCCCTTCTCTCCTGGTCTTCTGCCAACCCTGACTGAAACTGGAACAAATGGTGAAACTAAAACTACCAAGAAACATTCTGTTAAAGGGACCTCATCAATCGTTGATCATCAATCAAACTCTCAACGATTTACAAAAGGGAGTTTCAGTTACAATCAAAACAGCCCAAATAACAGGCACATCCAGTCCCAAACGGGAATAACCAGACTACAGAGAGGTTATGGTACAGCTGCAGTGAAGCCAACAAGCAGCTTTGTCACTCATTACTCTTGGCAAAGAGGACAGATCACTGAGAATCATTACCCCTTCTCATACACACCAGCAGCGATTAACCGAAACAGTGAGACTGGCTCACTTCTAAAGATTCAAAATGGTGGCTTATTTGGCAGACAGTACACACCAAGCAGGTCCAGATCTCTCCATAATTTAGCCCAAACAGGAAGCCTCTCGAATCTGCACCCATCAATTATCAGAAAATTATCACAAACAGGAGCTGTCAGTGCTTTTCATCAGAGCTCTAGTCTGCTGGAAGGCTGGAATCCCAAAGATGCTCCAAAATCCAGTGATCAAGGAAAAGTTCCTGGAAGTGACTCTTCAAGGGTGGCTGAAAGCAGCAGTGATCATCAATCTGATTATAAAACAGTTTGGCAGACTTCTAATCTGTCCCCCTTTTCATCCCAGTCTGGAAGATATCAGAGTATTTCACTGCCAAGTTCAAGGATTCATTACAGTGGATCTAAAGAGAGAGATGAGTTTGCTGTCCCCAGAACGTGGAAAACATTTAATGGAATTCAATCAGCCAAATTTGCTGTATTTACAAGTCAAATAACCCCTGCTCCACCATCAATCCAAAATACCTTGGACTTCTCTGTTATTGAAAACAACCCGGAGAAACTGATTCCATCAATCACAGATTTCTCCCAGAGCTTTTACTCAGTGAGTAACGATGAGAAACCAAGACTGAAAAAAGTTCAGTCGTATCTCTTCAAGGACTCACAAACCTCCTTTTTAAGGCCCAAGATGGTCACCAGTGACAGACAAAAATCCTCAAGTGGACTTTACCCTTTTTCCATGATCCCAAACAAGCTCAAACCCAAACCTTACAGCACGCTTTCATCTGTAAACCAGTTAAAACAAGCAAAAACAAAAGATTCAACCACAAAGGTACAGCAGCTCGCTAATGCCAATCCAGTATATTACGGTGCTAATGTCATCCAATATGACAGTCAAGCTTACTCTGATAAAACAACACACAGTTTCCCCAAATATCAACCGATCTCTAGTATTTATTCCCCCCAAATCACTACACCTGCTCCTTCTCAGCTTTCCTTACGTCTTACTGCAAAGAAAGGCAAAGTCGTGGAAAGTTTTTTCCCTAAACCACATGTAGATTCCTATGGTAGCTGTTCCACTGGAAGAGATAAATCTGCAAAAAGTAGCCTGGCCAACATTACTGATATTATGCATGGTTACAAACCCGGACAATCTGCAAAAAGGATCTATGGGTTCAGAGGGTTTAAAAATCTTCAGGGAAACCGAGAGTTGTCTGCTATCTCCTCCAGCAGCTCTAATAGAAGGACCAACTCTCAAAGATACAGCTTTGGTAAAACTAACATTGGAAGTAGATATTCCTCTTTGTCATCTAAGTATAGCTTTGGACAAAGTAGAGCTTCAACCATGACAACTCAACGTCCTCCTGTAATAATGCAGAGGACATCCACAGACTATTCTAGATCTGATGTTTTCTCCCCATCAAGGCCTGTCTCCCCATCAGGATTTAAAGATATCCAGCCAACAGTTCCTACAAATCACGGATGGTTCCGAAGCCAGAAAAAAATTCATGCTTTCAAAGGATTTGACACTCAGTCACTCAGTACTGCCACTTCTAAGCAGGTAGAGGGTGCCAAAGCTTTAGTCAGCAAGCCAGACGACGCTGACACAGTCCAGCAGGGTGCAAAGGGTTTTAAAATTAACAGCTCACAAGTCTGGCAACCCAAAAGCAGTAGAATACACAGATGGTATGAAGAAATACTCCCAGTTAAAGTGATGCCAACTGCCATTAATGTAACATCTCCACAGAGCCTACGCAGCAAAAACCTTAAACAAGTTCTAAAGACAGCAGGAAACATAAAATCTGTCAACCTCTCCAGCTCTGCCCCAGACAAATACGCAAAGAACCACAAAATCCTGGGATTTCAGACAACTCGATACAGAAATGTTCCGAACAAAACACACTGGAGCTATTCAGAACAAAGTCCAGCTACAGCAGCACTGCAGCACAGAGACTTTTCAGTTTCTTCTGTTTCAGCAGGAAATCTCAGTCTTGGTCATCAGCCAGCTGAGTCCAGCCCAGCCTCTGAGCCAAACGCACCCACCAAAACCAAACCTGTTTCAATGAAGGCTAACCTTCTCAGCAGGCAGAGTTCCACCAGCAGCATGGTGAGAGGCAGACGTGTGAAGGGAAAACACGCCAGTGGCAAAAACTGGATTCTCACAAATATTACTGGAAATGCTCCCATATACAGGCTGCCCAAGCGTCCAGTCATGATCAAGGCATTTAGGTATGCGGATATTCTTGGAGGTGCTTCATTTAGTGGTGTTAGCACTACAATCCAGACAGGAAACAAGCCAGCTGATAATCAGGTTGTTCCCAACACTACAGAATCAGTTGGTGAAAAGTCTCCAGGGACCTTACTTGTAAACTCTCAGGATGCCACGCATAAAAGGAAAGAGAGCAGAGGTCCAGAAGTACAGGATGAAGGCGATGACGAGGATTTCAGTGGCATCAAGGTGAACAACTTGTGTGTTGGAGGAAGCGAAGCAGTTAACGGTGAAGTTAAAACATCTGATACATTCCTGGATAAGGAAGGAAGTGGGGGTTTTAATCTATTTGATGTTCTGCCATCTAAGACCACAGAAAATCAAGCCCTGAGAGAAGATTTTTTGGAATTAAATTATCTACAAACATCAACAGGGAACATCTCCTTCAAGTCAATGAAACTGTCCCATTTGGATAAATGACAGAAACCTGCAAAACTGTTATGTGCTTGAAAGATTTCCAATAAAAGCTGGAAAAGTATGTTTGTGTTAATTTGAGTCTTTACTAAAATGACCAAATTTGGAAACATACAGTGAAGTACCACAGAAACAAACAAACAAAAAAAAAAGGAACATTACAAGCTTCAAACAGATAAGATTGATTGCAGGGCTATATTCTACAGGTGTTTGTAAGAAGGTAAAAGATTTCTTTCCTGCAGTTGTCTCAGCTTTCCTGGTATTTTTATCGTGTTTTCGATGTGGTTATCGAGCAGAAAAAGGAAGCCTGGGAGTTATTTGCAGTTACTATTTAAATCATTTTACTAAATGGCCTCAAATTAAATGTAAAGCCCAAAAGACCAGCTTAATTCAACATCTCCTCCTCTCCTGGGAGTTTTTATGTTCAGTGGGAAAGCTATAGAGGTCAAACGTGGTTTTCTAAGCATAACCTTTGCCTCATTTGGCAAATGACTTGCATAATGTAAAGCATTAAGAGGAAAATACATAGAGATCATGCTTCTGGGTTTTTGTATTATAATTTGATTGTATTCCCACTCCTCCTGTCCCCATTGCCAGGCAGTGGCTATTCACAGCGCTGACACAGACTTTCCATCTCCTTTCTGAGCTGACAAAGAGGTTTCAGCATGCTGGTCTTAACATGCTATGAAATGGAAAAACTTGATCTTCTCTTTTGTTAAAAGTAGTTGTTCTGTCCTTGCCAAGCCATTAATGAGTATATAAACAGTATTTAAAGAAAACAGGTCATTATGTGGTTTGTTCCCATTGATTTAACCACAAAGGAAAGCAGGGTAATGAAAATAACATGTTAACAGGGATCAGGAGAATATGTTTGGTTAATGTTGCCATGTTCTTATGTATATGTAAAATGCCTTGAAGCAATGAATTGCCTAAATGTGACCTGATTGTGCATTTAAAACAAGAGCAAATTGTTCCACTAGATGGCACTACACACCTATACTTCATTAATACAAACGTGACCTGAAGTACTATACTGTATGTTGTAGTTCTCATGCTGTAAGCCAATTGAGCTACTACAGAAATATAATATTATATATATTAAAGCAACTGGAATTAACTAAATGAGGTGTTATTAATTATTTTTGTCTTGAGCTATTCCTAGCCTTAAATGGTAATTGCCAAAAACATCAAACCATTAAACAGCAAAATGGATGTTCGTGCATCCACCCACATCAACCAATCAGTCAAAGATTCTTTTTTAGGTGGCATTGGCTCCACATTCCACCCAGGTCACATCTCCTAATCAGTCCATTCACAACACCTGACCCTTCACCTTTTCCCAGTCAGCCAACCCCACTGACATACCAGTTCTCCACTTGTCTACAGTCAATAGCTAGAAGGGGCCCCAAAGCAAGGAGGGAGTTGGGGGGCAGCTTGAGGGATCTGCCAGTCAAAGTTAAATACATTGTACAGTGGATTATGTGCCCCCACCCCACGATTACCCGTGGAAAGTGGAACCGTCCACTTTCCCATCACAGTCCTGAAAGCTGAGACACATTAAGATGGTATGACCTTTTTTTAGGTTTTCGTGTACATTACAAAGACAAGGCGTAGGCCTGCCGGCTCCTTCAAAGTCTTCTTTCTAGGGTGCCTTTTGTGTTTCTGAGTGTGAATCACTCACTAACTCTATCCAAGTGTGTGTGTGTGCTCGTCTATAATGTTCTGAGTGTGTTTATCAGACAGTATGGTGTTCTCTCTTGCAAGCTGGCCCTCCCCCTCTCCTACTGCGAGGGGAATTCTGTACCATGTGTCTGCGGTTTTCAGGGAGCTTTCAAGGAAAATAAAGCATAGAGGCCTCACATTCCACCCNACACACACACACACACACACAACTGTACTCCTGCCTCCTACCCTTCTTGTTTTCTCACTCACTCACTCTTGCACTCACTCCATGTGGTACTTTCTTTCACAATTTCAACCTTTTTCTCAGACTGGCCAACTCTACATAGTGACAGGTATCTGTTTTTAAGACAAATCCATAATCATGGCAAATATTTTCTCATAAGGAAAAACTGGAGATGAGAGAGAGAGAGAGAGGTGAGAAAAGGGGAGGAGGGAAAGACAGAGAAAGGCTTTTTGTTTGGCTAAGTACAATATGCGAAAGAGGGGGGCGGTGAGGAAAGAGAATTGGAAATACGTTTGAAAATGGATGCGTCGGCTGTGGCATTTGTAGATGGAATTAACTCACGCCATGCAACGGATATACCATCAGACCCACTGAGTTTGACCATGACTGTGTGTGTAAACTGACTTTATTGAGTCCACAGCTATTAACTTTGTCCTAAAACCTATTTGAAGGACTAAAAAAAAAGCAGGTTCTTTCTACCAACTGTACATTAATAAAAAAAATAGGGCAGTGAAGAAAGTCAAGAGGATTACCAGAAGCTGCTTGAAGTGTATCTAGTGTAATCCAGGGCTTTAATGGCTTGTTTCAACATTGGTTTACCTAAGCTAAAACACCTGTAAAGTTACTTATGCGGATTATTATGGCTACTTGTAAGAGAACACGTTGAGAAACATGGAAGCGCCTCCCAGCCACAACTATATACTCAAATAAGCGTGAGTGATGGGAAGGAAGTCATTTGCTGCATGGAATAGATCCTATATCCACATTCCCACATCTGCTTTGGGAGCAAGAGCTATTTCCGTGTCCTACATCCTGCCAGCTTCCTGAGGTCTCCACCATACAGGAAGTCATAATGTGAAGAACACTTCCTGTATTGTTGCCAACATGCCAGCAAAGACCGTACATGCTCCATGAGACTGGAACAAATGATGTAAATACCATAAAAAATCTCTCCTACCTTTTCATAGAGGCAAAGACATGATGATTTATGACTCTTTTATACCAGTCATTTCACAGCATTAACACATCTTTTCAAGGGGTTTAAAGCAGTTAAAGCAGATTTGAAATTATGCAAGATATTTGAAGGAAACGGGTCTTATTTTCACAGAATAATGTTGCATATTTTCCCTTAATAAAGTTGCAAAATTTAGCTTTGTGATGATAATATTCAAGGTTGAGGTTGATAATTTTTGAGGCTATAGCTGCTGTTTGTCCACAAACTATGGCTTCAAAAATTACAGCTGACTTGAACAACTCGAACGACAAAACTCAAACATTCTATCTTTCACAAACGTGTCGTTTATTGCAGAGCTTTTGTGTTGGATTGTGAGCACTGTGTTTGAGAATGTCTGGCACCCATAGGCACCCATGTAGGTGTGACTGTAACAATGCTTGGGTTGTGGCCACACTATGCTCTATCACAGCATCATTTTCTAAAATGGAATTCAAATATTGCACACACAAACACACACACACACATACAAGACAAGCAGATGATACACTCGCCCACTCAGACACAACAGGTCTACCTGTTGGATTCTGTCCAGCATACCTCTCTCATTTGAACTCATTGTCCTTTTGCTTGGCTTCCATCCAGTGTCCTCCTCCTCCTCGCTCACACCTCCGTGTTGACTGAAGATGTTGCCACCATGCCGGAGGCTAGGCATTGTCGCTGCCTGTCACCACGACAACCAGATGGCAGCTGTGCCCGGATTCATTCGCCCACCTCCACTGTTACTTGTGTCCTTATCCAAAAGCGGCATTGATAACGTGGATATTTCCTTCTTCTATTCATCAATACTGTCATCATTAGATTCCTGCCTGTATCTGTCGTTCTGTACATGAACTAAAATTTTGCTCTAAGAATGAGAGGAATTGTATCTACAGTGGAATTAGAGCATTCTCTCTCTCCTAAAGGTGCATCACATGCTCGTGGTGAGGCTACTTTTTTTTCACATAAAGTTCACACAATCACGAATACTGGGAAATTCTTGAGAAAGAAAATCCCAGGGAACATCCCAAAACAAGCTACGTTCGCCGGTACAAGTGTGTTGCTTTGTTTTGATCTTTCTTAGTCAGACGAACAAACTAACAAACATGAAGTAGGGCGTCAAATTCCCTCGGGACACACTTTGTTCACGATATGAGCAAACAAGAGACATATAAAGAGCAAATCAGGACAGACAGGAAGCAGTGTGGGTTTCACCAACCCTTCAAGTGTGGGTGTTGGAGCTTCTACTTCTCTCCATCAGCGCTTACAGGGCCTGATTATGTTTTTTATTGTCCACACCAACCTTATTTTTCACAGTAGGGAAGGTGAGAGCATCAGCACCACTTAATGCAGGTGTACAGCAGATCTGTGTGTGTTCTCATTCCTATTAATTCCTATAGTACCTCTGTGCACAGTCGCACCCACCCGGGATTGAGTTACGTTGGCCATCTGCAGAGGAGACAGTACAAGGATGATACAAGATCCCATACATGATAAGAGTATGGATTTAATGCAAGAGACTCACACAGATTTATCATACCAAAAAAGCTTATTAAATTAAATTGAGAAGTGAGAGGGGGGCGGTATCAAATAAGATGGAGAGACAGGGAGTCTTCCAACTCACCCAGGAAACAGCAGTTGGTCAAATTACTGGTAAGATGGATCATTAACTCCACTGACAACCCGCCAACCTGGAGTGCAAATGATCTTATCAATGGGAGTGGTGAATGTGAGTAACGCAGTTAAAAAGGCCTTGCGGATAACAATCAAACACTTTTCTTTTCCACATTATAGAATGACATCTGCGCTGTGGTCCAGCGAGTGTGTGTGTAGGTTTGCGAGTTAAAGATGGAGAGTGTGAAATGGGAAGGGGCCGTCCCACTCTGTGGCATCTCACACAGATGTTCACACTTGCCCCGGCCTGTAAAATGTAGTTCTTCTTCCCGTCAGTGGAGCTTTTGTCTTGCTGTCTCCAGCCTGCATTTTAACACATTCATCCTCAAATTCCCCGATTACATCACTCAAGAGGAAACTCTGCAGTCAGTCTCGGAAACAAAAGAAACCACAGCTCCCTTTTGTTGTTTGGCTTTTCTTCTTTTAGTAAGATTTTCTCAAGCAACAGAAGTAAAATTCTACATCAATGGCAAATCTCACAATATTCCCATTCAGTACCATGCTATGGGGGACAGGAGGGTCCAACAGCAGCATTTCTTGCCCATTTTATGAACATTTCTAAACTTACTAGCATTGCTATGAATTAAATCATACAGCCACTTAAATAGTTGAACCTCCTTCGCCTGAGCTCAAGATATGTGGTTGGGACAATAAAACCTCAAATTAATGCAAGCACTTGTCTGTTTTGAACAGTCCAGCCACGGGAAAGTGTGACTGGATCCCAGACTGCAGGCAGTTTGATAATGTAAAAATATGTTTCGATCAAAAACCAGTGTCCAGGAGATGCTCAGAGCTGTGAGGGGCTCAAAATGGCAGGATCAAAACATCTGTTTCCAAGTCTGTTTGTGCACTACGAGTACTTTCAAGCATTCATGTTAGGTTTGGCTGAGAACTGCTGAGTCATAACAATAAAAAAACCATCTCCAAAAATCCTGGAAACACTGCAACTGCAACTGTGTCTCTTGCCTGCAAGTCTGTGTGAGGGGGAAATGTTGGATTGAAGAGATGAATCTCTCAAAGAGCCTTGATTTGAGGTTAGCACAGTGAGGGGTGAAGTCTATTTTTTTTTTCCACTTCTGCATTGAGAACCATTATTAGGGGCAATTCAAAACCACAGATCCCAATCTGCTCAGAATAAAGCTGCACACTGCTATGCGCCAGTTGCTGACAGTCATGTGACCAGGGTGAGAAAGTTCATGAACTATCAAAGGCAAACGTGATTACAAGTCAGGACTGTGTCGATAAGTATTAAGAAATTAAGATGATTTTCTGTTTTTATGATTGCCTTTTCTTTCTCTTCATGCATTTCTTTAAAATCCATTGGTCATAATGACAGGCAAATTCATGGTAAACTAAAGCGAGCGCGAGTCCTCATGACAAGCTTAAGCTCAAAGCGTCACATAAGCAGACTGCGGGACATGATATCACAGTTTTCCCCCTCTGCAAAATGACAGATGTTACATGATTTAAACAACAAATCAAAGCAGTAAAAGTCCAGACTTGAGAAGTGAAAGTTTGCTTCATGAGGCGTCTTCCAAGAGAAGAACAGTGTTGTGTCTTTTTTTAGTCTTTTGGCACTGGTGGCCCTGCAATTAAGTCCTCCATTTCCGGAATTGTAAAACAGTCCAATCCTCCTCCGATTAGGGCCGTGGCGGTCAGTCAAGCCATCTGATGGATCATTGTCCCACCAACAAAGATAAACAGGATATTTTACAAGAACTGTACAGCTGAACGAGACAAAAATAGACGCAAAAATAGAGTCAATATATTCTGCTAGGACAACCCTAATAGTTCTAGCTGCTGATAGGGGGCAGAGAGGACAGACAGACAAACTGGACAGACAGGCACTTGATTGCTGATGCACAGCGAAGAAAATTAAAGTAGGAGCCAAGCGAGAGTCAGAAAGGAGGGAGGAAAAGGGAAAAATAGTTTCCCTGTAACCACAACAATGGTTAATACTAGGACTGACGAGCAATACACTTTCAGTTCAACCAGTGAGCTGTTTAAAACCCAAATGTAAAAACTTTTCTCTACTCTCTAAAAAAAAACGAGAACAGTTTCATTTAATTTCCTAGCTCAATTGAAATGTGGATTAAACTTTTCTGATGCTAATAGCGGCGTGTTGACTGCCACAGATACGTATGTGGTCAATGTTAACCACTGTAAAACCTAGCATTAGCATGGCTATTGATAGGGTCTCTATCCTCTGCTGTGAGTTATTTAGCATCCTGAGACGAAGGGGATTTAGTGAGACACAAGTGTATGGAGCTAATAGCACTAATGGGATTGCTTGGCTCTGTATCAGGGATCTCGGCCTGAGCTGCAGTCAGCAGGATGCTCGATTTACATCCTGGCACCATGCTAATATGTTAATCTGTATCCCCTGCTATACGTATGTTTCATTTCAAGCCTGTGTTTAATACTGGCGGTGTATGGCTATAATCAAACGCTGCCAGAACTGAGAATGAAAATGAGAAGAAAGGGAATGAAAAGACCAAACAAACTAAGGAAGGAGGATAAAAGCAGAAGTTATAATAAGTGCAAAGCTAACAGCAGCTACGGTAATAGCATTTCTCACAGTAGACAGTAAGGCCAGCAGAGGGCTAGTACCATTATTATCATTACTGTAAGCAAAAAGCTCACACCTATGCTACCCACGTTAGCAATTTCATCCGCTGCAATGTTAGCTAGCAATTTAACACAAGCACAAAAGCTCCAAAGCTTCAGTTAGCCAAGGCTAAGTTGAAGTTGTGTGCGAAATGGCTACAATCAGAAAACGAGGCACTTTTGAGCAGATATATTTTATAACACAACATCATCAAAACATCATTTTCCAGTTTCTTTTTGTACCCTTCTCTGATTGGCTTTCACTCTAGGAATGAAAGCAGCAAATAGCTTTCCACGTCATTTGGCACGCATCGCAGTTGGTTTCCACAACCAACTAGAAGAAAGCAAACTAAAAAAGAACTGCTCTCCATCCTTTGTCAAAGTGCTTTAGGGGCGTGTCTGGTCCGTCTCCTCTCCCTCTCGACATGATTGGTGCTCGCACAAGGAAGAGGCGGAGCTACAGAGCTCCCAGCTTCCCCATCTGATACAGGACCACACACGGACATCAACACTCTGAAAAAAGAGAGATACAGAGAGGGAGGAAATGGTTTGGTTAGATAAAGAATAAACAATAACTTTGATATGAAGATGATATAAATATTATGACATTCATGTACGGTGTCCTTTGCTTATCAGGGTAATTATAATATCAAATGTATACTATCAGTTTGTGCTTATCGCCTGGGAGCATGGTAACTGGAAAATGAATAACAGGAATATACAATATGGCCAAACAGGGTGGAAAGAGATTCAGACAGGAGGAACTTGATAAGAGAACAAGTAAGGAGAAAGTGAGGACACCTATTACTGCAGGCAGGGAGCCAAATATACTGTAGGTGTGTAAGTGTGTGTGTGAGAGAGAGACAGACTGTAAAGAGAGTTCTAGAAATCATGTCAAGTCTTTCTGGTAATTTCAACATATTTATCATGAAAATGTGGCCCAGATTCATAAACCATAGCGCATGATTTACCGCATCGCTATGTGCAAATATCGTGGCGCATAGCGACGTTTGCTCATTCATAAACGCCTTTTACCAACATATTTTAGTGTTTGCCTTGAAAGAGGCGTTACTGAGATATTTCCTTATTTCCATGTTGCGGTAGCTATTCATAAAACAAACTGACACAAAAATTAAGACCTGCTTCATTCTGGTGGTAAATTTCAGCGGTATGAAATGTGGGTGATGTTTAAAACTGTATTTGCCTCACATGTTAGTGATCAATAACTTTGATAGATAAACTCACTCAGCTGATCAGTCAGTTAAATGGTGAGTTTTGATCCGATCTGAGACACGTTCAGGCGCTCGAATCACCTTACCTGCTATCTGTGCATGTCTGAGTTCGTCAATCAATCAATCAATCAATCAATCAAACTTTATTTATATAGCACCTTTCATACAAGTTATTGCAATTCAAAGTGCTTTACAGATAATTAACAAATTTCAGAAGTATTAGTATGTGACACTAATGTACATCAAAATAATAGGAAATAAAAGCAGTGATAACACATAAAACAATTTAAAAAAAGCAGTAAGTGAAAAAAAAATTAAAAATGATCAATAAAAACAATAAGTTACTATAAAATTATAAAACAAAACACTACATGAAAGCCAGGCTGAACAAATGGGTTTGAAGTCTACACTTAAAAATCAACCCCCCCACCCAGCGCAGCACTCTCACAAACTTAGGAGGTTAAATTACACATTTAACTGTTATTTTAGTGTCAGTCTTTTAAAACGAGGATCTCTAAAGCAAAATATGTTTCCTTTGCCAATTTGTGGCTTTAAAACCAGATAAATCGGGATAAATGGTGGCTGATAAATATGCAGCAGGTCATTAACACACTAAAGTTCATTGGCTTTTACCTGTCACAACACTACCTTCATGTGACAACGGTGCGCTGATTATCGTAGGAGAAGTTTTATGAACGAGCCTCAATTATCACACATTAAGGCTCATTAAGTGCGCATTAAGACAACATTACACTCCTTATTGCCGTTTTTTTTTTTTTTTTTTTNTTTTTTTTTTTTTTTTTTTATGAATCTGGGCCGGTGTGTCTCTACAACACATGTGTCGTTCACAGCCTTATTTGTATATTCAGTCTTAGCAGGACAGCAGCGGCAGGCTTGATGATAATTGAGCTCCAGAGCAAAGAGGGCAAAGGAGTCACATGGCAAAGCAACCATCTGCTTGCCCAAACAGATGACTTAAAGCATGTAATCTTATAATGAGAGCACGGTGTTACTGAGTGTTATCACTGCATATTATCGCGTCATCGTACTATAAAAGTCGTGTCATGTATTTTATAATGAAAAATGCAAAAAAACAGTGTGTTGCAGAGTTTGCATTTGTTAGTCAAGTGCCTTTTTAGCTGGGTTACTTCCTGTCAAAGTGATGACTTGCAGCAAAAGACACTGCCATCAGCCAAAATAACAAATCGTACAGTGCTCATATAGTGAACGAGCTCAGAGTGTGTTCCCTGTGTTCTCTAAAATTTCCCAGTGCCGCCTGACTCTCTAATTGTACGAGGGGACTCTATATTTACGCCCCTCCTCCTTTCCAGTTTGTCTTCTTCATGGCGCAGTGCGTGCTATATTTATTACCCCTCAGCACAGAAGGTGCCCGCCAGCTGGCCAAGCCGTGACGGCCGAAAGCAGAGAAGAGCGTATGAAGAGCAGAGCAGAGCTGCCTCCTCATTCTGCCACCCAGCCAGCTCAGACAAACAGCAACACAAACAATCAAGCCAGCCAACCAAAAGATCCTGGAGGAGACAGGCTGGACACGCACTGGTGAACAGCCATGAACACACACATGCAAACCATACAAAACCAGGCAGAGACGCACGCAAAAGAACACAGAGGAAGACACTATAATTATGTGGATGACATTCACTTAATGATGATCTTTTCCCAAACACAGACATGCTAAATTATATATGGAACCATTCTAACAATTGTCCACTGCCTGATCTTAATGCACGGACTCACATGCAAGCATCTCTCTCTCTCTCTCTCTCTCTCTCTCTCACACACGCACACACACGTGACAGGACCCAGTTATATGCAATTTGACAGGAAATGTTTCCTCTCCTGGCCACTTTAATCACATATACTCTGCTTATTTATTTTCCCCCAGATTCTCCATCCCTCTTTCCGACCCTGTCCTAGCAGCTTGTCTATCAATCTCATTCATTTCCTCACATCGTTCCTCCATCTGTGGGGCTAATCGTTGTAATAATGACTGCACAAACAAGTGTGAGTGCATGTGTGTCCCTCTCCCATTCCTTTCACAGACCATATAAATCAAGAGTTTATACAAGTTTACCTGCCTCTGCAGCCTGTGTCTAGCCAATAACTGTTCTCTAGCCACCCATGTGTGTGTGTGTGTGTGTGTGTAATTAGGAGAGTCTGGGTCGATGAGATGTCTCGGTAGATAGCTGCCTGAAATTGAAAGCAATCCTGTTTGCTGGTTGTAAATCGAGTATGTCAGTCTGTCATTTTCATGCCGCTCGACTCCCAGAAGAAATAAAGCCATCTAAGCAACATGACGCAAGTCAGTAAGTCACTTTTGATTAAATCCTTTTTTATTTTTAAGAAAAGTAGACAGATCTACACTGAACCTTTTTGACTATCATATTGTTATAATGACAAAAATGATTACTGGTGAACGTTGCCAGACAGCAATCTGGGAAAAAAAAGAGTCCGCAATGAAATGATGTTCCAAAAGTGTTATTCTTCAAGACACAAAATCCCTTTCAGCTCTAAGGGTGCTGCTGTGTGACCCTGACCTCTAACCTCCCTGTAGAGAGAGGCCAAGAAAAAATAATTTCCCTCCGGAGATCATTCAGGTATTACATTAATTACAGGGACGTGAAAATCCCAGCAATGCCAGTCAGTGTTTTTCCCACAATGGCAGAGATTTGTTGTGCCCGCAACTCCAGCTCCTTTCATTACACAGCACTGTTATTATACACAAATGCATGAAATCATCCACCCTGCAAGTATTCAAGCGGTCAGAAGGAGGTAAGACTACGCAACATGAGCCCAGATTCAGCGTCAGAAGCTGCAGATACGTGGAATGAATGCTGGCAGACCAAGCCGACAGGAGAGCTCCTGTGTCACTTCATTTAACTTCTTCCAACGACGCCAGAAAGTCTGTTGGTTTTTTTCACAGATATAATGTTCTCACTCTGACCACAGTGGACGTGTCTGATTTCTTAGCCATGAATCTATCTGGGCTGTGGATGACTGTTAATACTCGCACATGCTTCAGCTCTGTCAAGGTCTCAGAAGATGATGTCAACCAGTTTAGTTTGATGGAATTCTGGTGATGTCATAACAAGTCAGAAAAACGATATAGAAGAAGAAAATGCAGTAAACTTTAGCCTAATATATATATATAATGTATAATAATTGTGTTGTTTCAGCCTCAGTCTCTTATTGCAGTTTTGTTGTATAATATTGTATTTTAAATGTTTAANTTGTGTTGTTTCAGCCTCAGTCTCTTATTGCAGTTTTGTTGTATAATATTGTATTTTAAATGTTTAACTAAATGTTATTTTTGGATTTACCACATAAAATTTTTATGTTGAAGTTATTGTAAATGTATTTATATAATGACAAAGTTCCTTTGCACAATTCATCAAAATGAAGTTAAACTGTCTAACTGAATAAAAGTTGCTAAAGTGTAATAATCTGTGACAGATGCATTATATTTTCATTTTATTTTTTTATATTTTCATTTTGGAATAAATAGAAAAGGAAATGGGGAGTTGGTGAGCAGCTAGGGATCTAGGGTCAGTGGAGATCCAGGGCTTAGCCCCCAGATTGCTGCTGGAAAACCCAGGCATTTTATATCTACTAAAGCTAAATGCTAAAGCTAAATATGAACTAAATATACATTTTGAGAAATGTTTAAGAAATGTAACAAATCATGTTACATCTTTTAACAAGTTACTGTATATGAAGTTAAAAACCTTTCTAAACAAAAACCTTTACAACTATCTAAACAGCAGAACTATATATTGTGTTTTATATATATATATATATATATAAAAATGTTGTGTTATATCCGTTCCGTCCACCAATTCGGTCTGAGCAACCCGTTCACAACACTGTGGTTCTGCCTTGGTGATGAATTTGGGTAAATGTAAAAATGCTGCAGAAAATTAAAAACACACTTTTAAAAAAAGATCTGGGGCTTTTCCAGGGCTTAAGCCCCATAAGCCCACCCTTAGCTCCGCCCCTGGTGAGCAGCGATAGCCACCAAGAAAATCGAAGGAAGGAGGCGATGCAGTTCTGCCTCATTGTTTGATCTGTAAATAATTGCTAGGAAGATCTGGAGCACGAACACACCACTTCTACATTTACGACAACTTATCTGAATGCTATAAATCAATCATTCGAATAGCTGCATTGTATTGGTTTAATCACCGCAATTATGAACGTGATCACATGAACATGTCCCTTTAAGCTTAGTTGTAAAATTCCATAAATTGCTGCACGTGATTGGCTATGGAGGGGAGGTTGTGTGGGAGTGAAAGAGGAGTGTTGTGTACAGTTGCTGTGTGTTTATTGCGCTCTCACACAACCCCCCTCTCACCTTTGACCCCGCCACTGTCAATCACTGCCGGGGCACCAAAGAGTCAGCTACAGGGGCCATTTATCCAGGTGCGTGTGTGTGCGCACATGTGAATGTAATGTATGAGTGTGCATACTTCATAGACGGCTAACATGGAAAATATGCAGGTCGACTGAGAATACAGACACACACGCACACACACATGCATCTACACTACTGATGCAAGTTCATTTCCATGAGTGTGCAAAAACACATTTTAGTGAAGAACAGTGAGTAGTGACAAGGTGTTATGAAATCCCATTTGGAGACTGAGAGAGACAGAGAGAGAGAGAGAGAGAGAGAGAGAGAGAGAGAGAGAGAGAGACACCAAACTGCTGAATTTGATCAATTTTTTCAAATTTTTCTATAACATATTAAAAAGTTTAACCCATTTTCATCACTGTACAAGACATGAATGATTTAATTCCTGGATGGAATACAATTAAAGTGCTTCGATGTGAGGATCTTGTCTGGTTAGCTTCATTCCACAGCCGACACAGTGGGAGAGCCTGAGTGGGTGTGTTATGCCACACAGATAGGAATGTGTGGGGACAGGAAGAGGGACAGAGACAGAGAGCAGCAGTGCTGAGTGGGAAAAAAATGATTTGTTGGATAACCACTTCCCAACACGCAGATTTACGTCCAAGCCAAGGATTTTTAGATCGCCCAAAAAAAAAAAAAGAAAACCCAAAAGGGATAAAACAGAAAAAATGAAAAGGTTCAATCCTGTTTAAATATCATTCAGTGGATGTAAATATAGCATTTAAAATGCTGTGTGTGTCATTGTGTAACAGAAATGTGACATGGGACATTCTGTCCCTGGATGGGTGAGAGACAGAGGCAGACAGAGAGAGAGAGAGAGAGAGAGAGAGAGAGAGAGAGAGAGAGAGAGAGAGAGAGGCAACAGAACCAAAGGGCAAAACCTTTGATGCAATGTTATCTTGCTTGGTCACTCTCACTCTCTCTCTCTCTCACACACACACACACACACACACACACACACACACATCGTTTGCTGACTCAGACTACCAATTTCTCCCTGTCGGGTTGCTCCACCAGTTTTGCCACTTTCTGACACAGTATGGCCCTCATGAGCACAAAAACACACAAACACAAACAGACAGACACACACACACACACAGGGAGGTGTCTTAGTGAAGTGACATACTGTGGTGACATCCTAAGCAGGCAGCATCCTCAATTCTGCGTGAAGTCTTTCTCAGAACCTTAGCGAACAAACAAAACGAACCAGCATGTTGTCCCTCCATCTCCGTCTCCGTCTTATTATCATCACTTAAACGCCTAAAATAAAACGGGGACATGACACGAAGATGCTGCAGCTGACACAAAGTGTTTGGAACTCAATTTCAAAGAAAAGACTGACAATTTAATAAACAGCAGCCTCAGCTGAACTCTTGATGTAGCATCCATGTGTTAAAACACATCGTTTTATTCATTTTAACTTCTGCCAAGACGAGGCTTACCTTCATTGTCTCGCTATCTGAGTCTGACTTGGAATTTCGATTACATTTGGAAATCAGGTCCCACGTGTGTGTAAATCGATGCCAATCTCTATTTCACTGTGTGTGTGTGTGTGTATATGTCAGTCTCTGGCCTCTGCTCCAGTCTGATGATGAATTGTGTAATTATTAATAGAGACAACTCTGCCCAGTTGTGCTCCAACAACACACACACACATGCATATGCACACACACACACACACCACCCCGTCTGCATTAAATTACTTCATGTAACCTAAGTTTCATGAGGGTGCAGTTCTGTGAATATGTGGGGTAACCAGAGGTGTGTTTATATGTATGTGTGTGTGAAATCACAGGTATGCATATGTGCCTATAGGTGTGGATGAATGTCTGTGCATCTGTGCATGTGTGTGTACACGTGTGTGTAAATGCTCACGGCTGTGTGTAGACTTGGCCAACATTCACTGCAAACATGAATCTATAAATCCTTTGGAGGCAGCAACACTTCTCGCCTTCTTCTCGCCTCTAAAAAAAAAAAAAAAAAANAAAAAAAAAAAAAAAAAGAAGCGTGTCTCCTACTGTCAACGCCGTCCTGTTTTAGTCCTCCTGTCTGTCCACCGCACTTTACATTTTGTCCGCGTTAATTTCACCATTACATGCCTTTTTGATCCAGTGTTGCCTGTATATGATGGGTTGGTTTTCTGCCAAGTTTGCACATGGATAGAGAGCTTGGAATAGGAAAATATGTGTGTGTTTGTGTGTATTTCCAATTTGAATGTAAAAACTAGAAAAACAAGTTCAATCAGGCAACTTTCATTTGTAACACATGCTAAAAATCTGCCATAATGAGCAACAAAAAATATTTAAATTTGAAAGATAAAGATCAACATTGTCTGTTGTAGCTAAACATTATTTGCCTGTAGCAGTTTATGTCTTACAGCTGCAGGATCATTCAAATTCAAATTGCTTGATGGAAGCTGTAAAATACTAATAAGCTGTGTCGCTAACTGAGGTGTGTTAACATGTGAGACATGAAGAAAAAAAAAACGATAGTGATAAAGATCAAATAAAGTCGTAGTTAATTGTTATGGCACAGATCTTTCACCGTAAAAAGGAAACAGTTTCTGTGGACCTCTTTGGCTACGTGTCATGGACCACCAGAAGCCCCCAGACCCCACTTTGAGAACCACTTTTTTAAACTGCCACATGTACACAAGTGTCAGATGGCACAATAACAGGATTGTTGGTTGTGTGTGTGTGATGCATGAGTCAATGAAAACATGTTATTGCATAATATGTGTGCTGTGTGCGTGTCTGTGTGTGTGTGTGTGTGTGTGTGTGTGTGTGTGTGTGTGTGTGTGTGTGTCTGGGCAGCGGCAACAGTGGCGGCTGGTTTGGATCATGGCTGCATAAGCATATTACTACAGTGCTGCAGGAAACACAGACACATGCGTGTGCACATGTGCATCCGTGCACACAGCAGGACTTGTCAGCAATACACACACATCCAAAGTCTGCAGGCAAACAAACACACACTAAACAAAGAGATCATGGACAGCAAAGTGGTGTTTTTCTACCTGATGTGTCTCATAATCTCTCTTTCTCACACACACACACACACACACACACACACACACACACACACACACACACACACACANCACACACACACACACACACGCACACGTGCATAACATACAAGAGATCACTATGAATATGAAGTTCCCATGCATATAAATGAGCTCTGTGTTAGTGTGTATGTGTGTGTGTGTACACATGTTGCCACGTGTTGTTTTGATGGCTGATAATTCATAGATTCATCACATTCTGCTGCTCAAAAAAAAAAAAAAAAAAAANAAAAAAAAAAAAAAAAAAAAGGCCTCAGCCCAGCATGTACACAGCAACTGACACCAGAAAGGAACACGCTATGTTTGGACATGCAAGCAGATAGACGGATGCACACGCTTCCAAACGTGGACAATAAGAACACGTACATGCAAAAACAAACAAAAAAAAAGACAAAACACCATATTTGCTTTAGAATCTATCAGACGACAACTGACAAGCCTGGTCATGAATACAAACGATTTCATTAATGACAAATAAAATTCAGCAGAGAAGCTCCATCATCCCCCACTCATCCACTTTCCTAATGCCATCCCCTCAACGTGCAATTTGGAGTCATCAGTTGTTGTCCAGGTAGGCCTAATGAGAGAGGAGGGGAGCTGTGGGCGTTTCATTTCCTCTCCTCTGCTGATTTAATGCTCTGATTAGTTGCTGTGACGTCAAAAGCGAAGAAGAACATTGTGTTGACGGTTGGAGAAAGCGGATAGGGAGTAATTGCCGATTCCAGAGGCGACCTCTGCCTGGGTGAAGAGAAACGAAATTAAACATCTGATTTCTGTGAAGCATATGGACACACACACACACACACAAACACACACACACAGGCATCACCATGCAGCCTGCAGCGCATACACGTCTCGAGTCTACACTGTCAGCAAAAGCATATACAGCATGTGCAAACACACGCACAAAACCTGTGGGTGATGTGCAGGAATAACAAGGGAACGTGAGCAAACATGTACACACACACATACAAAATTGAATCTGCTTCGAATCCTGTCTGACAACGTGCTGATTAGTGCCGGATGAGTGTGTTCACATCATTTAATTCTGGCCTCATGCTACTTGCATTTACCATGTAGACCATTAAAAAGCTTATCATCCTGCATCCAAACGGAAAAGTGAAAGTGGCTTTTAAAGGAGCATACCAGCTATTTTGCATGTTTGAGCTTAATATATTCAATTTTCTTACAAAAACGTTAGTGGGAGGAGGATTTTGGATGATCCGGCCTCAGTGATGACCAGTTCAGACATATTTATTACGAGCGCTCGGGACAATCAATGCAAGACTGACAAGAAGCACAAGGTCCAATTTCATTCTTATACCTGTATTGGCACGGCTATATGGGGATTCTTATGCAGCTGTCTCATTCCATGTAAGGTCAAGGTTCCTATGCTTCAATTTACTTTCTCTTCTCAGCACATTCCACAGAGTTCAGCTGAGTCTAAATGCAGGGGTCCTCTTTTCACAAATAACTCTCATGCATGGTCAAGCTGGATGACACAGTTACTGGTAATCATTTCCCAAAGGATAAAACCATATTTCAGCTTTCCTGATATTTTGCAAAATCTCTTAATCTTTCAAAATCAAATATTCAAGTGATACACCCACTTTAAAAATCAATGTTTCGTCTGCTAATAGTTAGGTAAAATTATGAAGTCACAATTGTTTAAATTTTTCAATAAATGCAGGTCTTCTCTTGGGACTATATTTCCCGATGGAGGCATACATTCACTCTGTGCTTTTTATTGCGCTTAAATGTTAAAATTATGTAGCTTTGAAAAAAATCTGAATACACGTCTTGTTCATGTTGATAGATTACCTATCCCAAGAACGTTTCAAGTATCAACAAGTTGATTTTAATAGCAGAATGAACTGAAACCAATGGAGGTCTGGAAGGTAGGAAAAACATTTTTAATTCACCGTTCCAGTAGTATGCTTTGGGAAATGATTATCAGTACGTAACATGCATGAAAATTGAATATATTAGGCTCCAACATGCAAAATGGCCGATATGGTCCTTTAACACCCTTCTACAACTCCATAAGGATTGTTACCACAGGTGGGGCTACACTACCTGCAGCTGTCTGATCATCAGTTGAGAGGGACTGATGATAATACTTTGCTGTTGCCATACTGTTGCCAGCTCTTAATTTAAGTTTAAGCTCAAGTTTTTTCCTCCATTGTTTAGCTAAATAACTTGCAATTTGTATTCTATCCTAAAGGCCCTGACAGAACACGCTGACTCAGCATTCACAGCACCGTACTTAAGAACTAGAGGTGTTACTATGCCACGTCATCAGCATGAAGGAAGGATGGTCACGAGTTGTCTGTTACCCGAGATGGCAGCCGAGACCTACAACCGATGGAGATAGTAGGAAGGATGAAATCAGAGGAGGAAGAACAATGGAGAATTTTTCTCAATATATTCCAGCCAAGTGCATTTTGGACACAATTGCAGCCAGACGCAGAAAAGACATCTTGGGTGTTCCTGCACAAAAAGAGCCTGAAAGTTCAACTTCAAATGAGTGTACTCCAAGTTCAGTTCCAAAACTTCCAACACTGGCTGCTCTATATTTGTGTTATGATGATGATAGATAACTACAATTGCTATCAAGTCTGCCAAAGAGGTTATCTGCCCCCTGTCAGAGAGCAGGAAGACTGTATTAAAACATCTGATATGGTTTTGATAAGATTCTAGTCGGATCCACATCTTGGATTTCTGCCATTAGATTGACTCCAAATACAAGAAACCACTAAATTTCAAACACAGAGGGAACACGACTTCCAGTTGTGATTACACACGACACACACACATCCTGCATCTCATGCCAATTTAGGCAATGTAATAACGAAAACCCCAGCAAACACAGGAAGTTGTTCTAAAGTAGCAAAGAGGGCTAGTTATGGCGCTGAGGCCAAGGTGACGTGGTGCTGAGGCGGTTATCTAAAGGTTAATGACCATCTTCAGCCCAATAATGGTAGCAGTGAGCAAACATCTCCTCCTTCATTCGATCGGCACTGACAAGTTACATAAGGCAGGTTAAAGGATTGTTTGTTCCATCTATCAGTCACCATGTACAAGATCCAACCAGTCTCGCCCCAAGGGAGTTGCTGGAACAGGGGCCTGCAAACTGAATTTTCTTCATCTAGATCAACATGGATTGGTAGGGCCCTATGTGTTTATGGGTGATCAACACAGACGCTGTATGTATGTGTGTGTGTGTGTGTGTGTGTGAGGCACAGTTAAGAGTAAATCTGAAACATATGTCTCCGTCCACATGTCTGGATTGGAAAGTGTAGCCGTTTCTCTGCAATGAAATCAAATTCCTGGTCTTTTATCAAATTGGCATCCGGATCATATTGACCAGAGTTGCTGCTCAGGAAGCCCGACGAGTTCATGGACCTTGATCAATGAGTCAGCATTACATAAGAGAAAAGTAAGCTCTGTGTGTGTGTGTGTGTGTGTGTTTGTGTGTAGCCTATGGTTTTACTGGAGACAGGCGGAGTTGCGCAATCGGTATAAATTTCCAAACTGAAATTGTAGTTTGCTTTAAATGATTGCTTACTCGTTTTGGCCCCCTGGTAGCTTTTTTTTAATTTCTTGGTAAAATAATAATATAATAATAATAATAATAAACTTTATTTGGATAGCACCTTTCATACACAACATGTAGCTCAAAGTGCTTTAGAAAAGAAATAAAAAAAAAGGAAACAAATTAAATTAAAATGTACAGGTAAAAAGAAAATACAGTGCTTGGCATTGCAGAGAAAGCAAGCCATTTAAAAGATCGACTAATAAAAAGACCTTTAAAGGCATAAAAGATCAATTAAAAACATCATGAAAGGCATGCACATTGTGAGAAGTGGTGCTATGAAAAGTCTCAATTAAAATGATGAGTTTTTAAGTGGCATTTAAAGGTTTCAACAGAGCCTGCCTCTCTCTTTGGATAAGCCGTTCCACAGTTTGGGAGCATAGCTGAAAAAACTGCATCTCCAATTTTCTTTTTGGTGGTTTTTGAGTATTTAGAAAGCCAGCAGTAGAGGATCTAAGGTGAAGGAACATAAGATGACAGGGAATCTGTGACGTAGGCTGGTCCTAAGCCGCTGAAAGCTTTGTATACAAGTAGAGGGACCTTAAAATCAATTCTAGAAGATACAGAGAGCTTGCCTGTTCAGGGTAGCTAAGACTGTTTTCGTTAGCAGTCTAGCAGCAGATTCTGGATAATTTCAGCCTGGGATTTTTAGGAAGACAGGTAAAAGTGCAATAATCTAATCTACTTGAAATGAAAGCATGAATTAATTATTCAGCATCTTGCTGGGCCAGAAACAACCATACCTTGGCAATATTGTATGAAAACTAAGTCAGGTCAACTAGATTCAAGTTTTTTTATCCTGAAATGTTTCACCATTCATCCAAACGGCTTCATCAGTCAGAAATGATGTTAAACCTGCAGTAACTACAGTAACCATGGTGTCAAATCACAACAAACCTTCAAGTCCAAATAATATATTATTCATACTTTTTGAATAATGCGTGATGTAAAATGCATTATTCAAATTTCAACCAATGAATAAATTTCAAATAATAAATTTCAACTTCTAATTTTAATGGTCCCCTGGTTGGAATGCAGGACCTGTCCCCAAATTTCTCTGGAAGGGAAGACAGCAGCGCTATAGGTGGTGGGTAGATTGTATCTGAGACTCCATGGCCTTTACTCCCCGTACTTTGGCAATGTTTCTGAGGTGAAAGAATGCCACCTTTTTGTTGAAACGGGACATCAAACTTAAGTCAGCTAAAAGCTGTCTATGTATTCCCGAGCGGAGACCTACATTTTTTGGATCAGTTAAATTAAGTCACTTTGACAAAAAAAAAAATAATAATAATACCAGCATGTTGTTGCTGTGATGGATTGCCTNCCCCCCCCCCCCATCCTATCTGCAATAAAGGCAAAAATGTCCCAACACAAAACGATCAATGCAACATCTCACATGAAGAAGAACTCAAGAGCTTTACTTTTTCTGCTTTTGATAATTACCTGCCACAGCAAACTGTTCCAAACAAACAGGGAAAAGATTTGAATGAATGAATGAATGAATGAATGAATGAAAAAGTGTGTGATCGCTTGTTGTTATGTGCCACGCCNTGAATGAATGAATGAATGAATGAATGAATGAAAAAGTGTGTGATCGCTTGTTGTTATGTGCCACGCCCACCCACAACTTCCCAAAGGGGTGAACAGGAAGTCACTGAAAAAGCTCGTCTAACCCGCCATCATCAGGCAGGCCTGAAGGGTTTAACGCTGAAGGTTTGTTCTGGCCCCACTGGGAATAATTTGACCCCCATCCGCTTGAGTCCTAAATGGATTCTGGTCCTGTTCTCGCCGTCAGCACTTCGGCTGACCCCGGGATGAACTCTGACCTCCACTCATCCCCTCCAGACGACCCTCTATGCATTAACTCTCCACCCAATCCTCCCAGTCCTAATGCAGCTCCCACCCACATGCATGTACTCATATGTAGACTGCAGTCATGCAAACAAACATTATTACAACCAGACAGACGAACAAACACACACACACACACACACACACACACACACACACACTCACGCATGCTCACACATACCAAACAGGCCCGTTCTCCATGTGAGAAGTGGCTCATTAGTCAACGGTAATCAGCTTAGTGCTCTCCAACGCCCACCGGTGCTAAGCTCTTTACAGACAAACCCAGTTAGAGAAGCAGCAATTGAGTGATGCCACAGCCCTGAATCCACCGCCACACACACACACACACACACACACACACACAAACACACACACACATCACTCACACATACACAGATCATGGTGGAGAAACACTTGCAATATTGACACAGGCTGCCTAAAACCAAGGCAACCAACTAAGACAGAGCAGAGGTGTGTGTGTGTGTGTGTGTGTGCGTGCATGTGTGTGTGTTGNAACCAACTAAGACAGAGCAGAGGTGTGTGTGTGTGTGTGTGTGTGCGTGCATGTGTGTGTGTTGTGTGTGTGTGTGTGTGTGTGTGTGCAGAACAACTTTGAAGAGAAACTGAGACAAATGCAGAGCAAAGCGAGAGCGACATCGACAAACCGGGAAACAAACTCAGAAACGGAGGAAAAGAGGAGCTCAAACGAAAAAGGGAGAGTGTGAGGTGAGGAGGGAGAAAAAAAGGAGACAAATAAGGAGTGTGTGTGCGAGAGAGAGAGTGTGTGAAAAAAGAGAAACGGTCCCTCCTCCTGTGCACTCAGTAACCTCAGCATGTTGGTGGATGGTTGCTCCGTGTTTTAGGCAGATCCTGATGTTCTTCTGCCAGAATACAGCCCAAACCCCACACACAATCAAAGCTCTGTAGCTAGGATCACGCTCGTACAGGGAGACGGCACGCTGCCAAGTAACCACACACACACACACACAAACACACATTCATAGACAAGCAGGAATATAGCTTAAATCCAGACATTTGCATCCACACACACAGAGAGAAGTTGATGCAGCATGCAGAGCGATCGTAGCTACAGAGCTTTGATTGTGTGCTATTCTGGCTAAAGTACAGAGTGCTACATGCACATACTGTACATGTACACACATGTATGCATGTACAAACGTGTATACACGTGCATGCAGAGGAATGTACATGTAACCCGAGAAAACCTTCAAAGTGACACTCGTGCAAATGCAAAGACTAGAGAATAAGGTTTTTGCACAGTAATAAGAGTTGCATTCAGACACACACACATACACACACATGTATAATTTGCTCTAGCAGGTGCCTCACCCTAACTTGGGTGGTAAAAGAAAACATGCCAAGCCACGTAAATGATCGGAAATCTTTCCTTAAATCTAAATAAATGAAGTTAAAGCTGAATGTGGATGGAAAACTTCCACAGTGAGGCTCATTCATTCATTCATTCTCACACACACACACCCAGCTCAAAGCCCCTTAATCTGTGGGACATGATTATGAGAAAGAAAAAGAAAGTCGAGCATGGAAAAAAAGCACAAAAAGTCCACTTAGGAGACAAAAAGGAAAAGAAAGGACAGGAAGAGGTTTGGAGAGCGGAGAGAGAGCTTTGTTAAACAGAATGAGTAAAACAGTACGGCAAAAGAGACAGGAAGTGTGTGTGTGTGTGTGTGTGTGTGTGTGTGTGTATCATGGTTCAGGCGGACCAGAGCTGGGAGGTTATTTTACGTAGGTGAGCAGCTTTTGGATGATCCCTGCTTCCTGCCAGCTGATTGGCTAGGATGATCTCTCAGCTTTCCCTATTAAGATGAAGGAAGCCAGGCATGAGAAGTGTGTGTCTCTGTGTGTGTGTGTGTGTGTGTGTGTGTGTGTGTGTGTGTGTGTGTGTGTGCATGTAATTTGTGTGGATGTGACCTGCTAAATTGAAAGCAAGATAAGCACACAGATGGTAATCAAATGCTTTTCTGTCATATCCAGTGACAAGTTGGCATAAGTCCTCTAGGCAAAAACACACACACACACACACGCGCACAGTCACACGCACACACACACACACACACACACAGAGCCACAGTGTGTCCAGCAGCGCCTCTTTGACGGAGACCAAGATGCCAATACAATTCATTCTCCATGGCACCGTGTGTGTGTCTATGTGTGTGTGCATGTGTGTGTGTGCCAAATGCATCAGAATAAGGCACTAGTCAGTCAAAACATGACTGGAGTACTGAGCCATTAGCTAAGGCTTTACTACCTAATTACCACTGGCCTGGCAGCTCAGCAGACACACACACACAAAGGAAAAGGGTTTGAGCTCCTGTTGAGGGACCCTTGAGCAAGCCACCAGCATGTGTGTGTATGTACATGTGTGTATAACCGAAAGAAGCTGCAGTGAGGCATCGCTGAAATAAGTAATGTGGTATATGTTCCACTCTCCGTTTCCCCAAATTCCTTACAATTTCAAGCCTACAATTGGCTCAGGAAGTGTGTGTATCGGTGTGTGTGTGTGTGTGTGTGTGTGTTCAGGATTAAAATGTAAAGAACTAATAGATAAGGTAGGGCATAGCAGGTGTGTAAAGGAGTGTGTAGGCGATACCTGTTGGGTGTCAAGAAGGGGATGGATGTGTCTGTTACATAAGGGCCCGGAAATGAGATCTGACTCCCACTGGGTGTCTGGAATTACTGGAATCAGACACACACACACACACACACCCACCCACATACACGAACATGTGTCGCTTCCGTGTCGTATCAGGCAATCTGTCTCATCAAGCTTCATGTGATGAACGCAAGAATGAAGCCGCTCAAGTTTGTGTCACCACGGCGACACCGTAAAGGCACACACACACACGTTTTCTCACTTCTAATGGCAAGATCACCAAGTTTGTGTGTGTTCCTGAGTATTGCTGTGTGGTTCTCCCAAATGACACGTGCTGGGAGACAGATAGCGTAACCAAGGTCTGCAGAGAATAACTGAATAAAAACACACACACACACCAGTAATAATTAGAGGTTTTTTTTTAGATATATATCAGCAATAATTGCCTGAAATTATTGCCCAACATTTGCTTATGAGTATCGAAAAGAAGTTGCAGCACATAAATGCTGCATTGTTTCTACATTTGACCTTGATTTTTAATATATTTTTGTTATTGGGATCAAAACTCCAGTGATAAAAATCCAGTGATAACGTGTTGTAAAAGAGGTGAAGAAAAAGAGAGAGAGAGAGAAGGAGAAAGTGTAAAACGTAAGAGAAAACGACTGAATGTATTCTGAGCATTGCCAAGGCAACAACTGTGAAATGCAGCACTCCCTTTCACAAACATCACATCCCGGCAACAAAGTCCGTCCATTTTCTGCCTTTTCTCTCCAGCATCCACAGCGTAACCGTGAAAAGCATCTTCATCCATTCTCCACGCCGGCGTCACGTCCCGCTTTTAACGCCCGAGAGTCAACAAGGCGCGCTGAAAAGGCCTTTTGATGTCTGTCGAAATGAGGGAAATATTAATAGGGTGAAAGTAAACATGTAGAAGTGACGGTAAATATTAGGAAAGAACGCACGTAATCGCCGAAGCGAGAAAAATTTCCATTTAATGACGGACGAGATAAAAGAGAGAAAACAGAAACGCTTGAACCGTGTTAACGGGTCGATACAGAAAAAACACGGAGGCCAGGTTTTTATTTGATGTTAACTCTCCATATGCAAGATGGCTGCCACGTGGATCCTCCCTCATCTGGAGGGTTGGCTGTGAAAAAATAATAAATCTGGAAAACTAAAATATGATTCTAAGTCTTGGAAAATGGTTGTATTTATTGGGCTTATGCATGCTTAAAGGACCATACATGCCGTTTCACATGTGTGAGCTAATATATTCAATTTTCATACACGTAATGTTACTGATAATCATTTCCCAAAGCATACTACTGGAATGGTGAATTAAAAATGTTTTTCCTACCTTCCAGACCACCATTGGTTTCAGTTCATTCTGATACGCTATTAAAATCAACTTGTTGATACTTGAAACATTATTGGGATAGGTAATCCATCATCGTGAACATGACGTGTATTCAGGTTTTTTTTGTTTTTTTTTTTTACAAGTTACGTAATTTTAACTTTTAAGCGTAATAAAAAGCGCGGAGTGACTGTATGTCTCAACCAGGGAATATAGTCCCAAAAGAAGACCTGCGTTTATCCAAAAATTTAAACGTCTGTGACTTCATAAGGCTGTGTAACTATTAGCAGGTGAAACATGGATTTTTAAGGTGGGTGTATCGCCTGAATATTTGATTTTGAAAGATTAAGAGACTTTGCAAAATATCAGGAAAGCTGAAATACAGTTTTATCCTTTGGGAAATGATTGCCAGTAACGTAACATGTATGAAAATTGGATATATTAGGCTCAAACATCAAAATGACCGGTATGGTCCTTTAATGGCCTCACATGCCATTCCCATTGTCACTACAGGCACCATTTCTTTCACCTTGGTAACATTCGTAACAAGTATAAAATGCAGACTTCCTCGATTGTCGCCATCTTTGTTTGTACATTTGACCAGAAATGAAAGTAGTTTTTCGCGTGTTCTGGGACAATTTATGTTTCAGGCTCCACACCGCCCCCTGGTGGATAAAATAATTAATCCTTCAGATTGACATGAAGCAAGCCAGCATGTCAGCAACAGTACTCTCGTAGCAAATGTGGATAGATGTGTGTGTAGAGTTTAATGTGGCCTGACCTAAGGGCCAACAAGAGGGACTGCACTGACACACACGCACACACACACACACACAGCAGAGATTTAGTGTCTATTCATCCTGCAGTCAAAACTGCTGCCATTTCCTCTTCTCCCTTACACTGTGTACACAATGGAAGATTAGAGTGGACAATCAAAAGAACACACACACACACACACACACACACACACACACACACACACACACGCTAACCTACAGAGGCAAAAGGCTGTTTTAAAGATTAAGGGTCGTGATGACTGAAGGTTTAATTTCATATCAGCAACAAAAAATTACACAATTAAATTCCAGTAAGTGATAAGTTATCAAGCAGCCGAAAGTTTTTCATTTGCAGTTCCTGCTGTTTGACCCGTCAGTCCAGTCTGAGTGTTGATAATGATTCTGCTGTGTACTTTTACTGATTTGTTGACGTGTGATCGTCTACATGACATAATCCACGTTAATGTCTGTTGTTTTATGATGGATTTAAATAGAGTTACTTGCTGGATTAAATTTATTCCTCAAAATAAACAAAAAATGCAAAAAAATACAAAAAATACAAAAAAAAAAAAAAAAAAANAAAAAAAAAAAAAAAAAACTAAGAAGTCCTAATTGTTGATAACATTATCTAAAGAGTCTTATGGTGCCTTCAAGTCATATCGGAAATATCATAATTACAAGATGAGCATTCCCGCAAAATTATAATTTCAAAAGAGAAAACTCCCAGAATAAAGGGAAAAAAACAACATCATGGCAGAAGCAACGTCTTTGATATTTATCTATTTTTAATTATTATAACTAATATCACAAATAGAAATATAACTTTTATTTATTCTTTATTGGCAGACCAAATATGAAAAACATAAATTACACACTGAATGCACATCTAAAAATGTTGGAAAAAAGTGAATAACCGGCTCCATGACATCATAACTCCTAAGTCAGAACTTCTCAAGTGGAAGCATAATTTGCCCCAAATTTATAAAGTGTGTAATTTCTTATGGTGTTCTACGTGCTACTATATTCTGTTTTTTCTATTCTGTACAGAGAAGTGTCAGTCAAAAACTGTTGTGTGGAGAAATCTGGGAAAAATTTCTCATCTGCAGCATGAGCAAAATCCAGAAATTTAAGACGTCCATAGAGAAAAAAGCAGAAGGAACTACTGGACGTTTTACATTTTAAACTGAAAGCATCACTCACTAACCTAAAACTCGCTTTGCAAAAACGATTCCCAGGTGTTTGTCTTTTTCCATTTGGTTATTTTGCCATTTATTTCAACACAACAAACGTCTCCTGTGGATCTCCATGAAATTTGCCAGACGTGGCTGCAAAGAGATTTGGGCCGTAACTGTGGGCCTTTATTGTCCTCACCTCTTATACTGGGGACTCCTGGCTCTGAACAACACACACACACACACACACACACACACACACACACACACACACACACACACACACACTCACACAAAAGGCTTTAGAAAGAAAAACCTGCCTTTTACAGCAGTGAGCAGAGTTCACAAGACTTTTCTTTTTTTTATAGTTTATAGCCTCTCTGGACTTCTGGAGATTTGCTAAACATATTACTGAGCTTAATGTTGAAAGCCAGGCAAAGATCTGCTGACTGCTGTGTGTGTGTGTGTGTGTGTGTGTGTGTATTCAATATGGATTATACCCCACTAGCTGCTGGATTCACCCAGTTGGACAGAGACACGGGCCTGTAGCGCGGTACTCCTCGACCGCCTGCCGCCGTGACGCACACAGATGAGCTCATCGAATGCTTGGAGTGAGTGGGAAAAACTCCTCAGCCTTCAAGGCCGTGTCTGCAAATATACACGAGGGGAAACGGACACGGACACACACACACACACACACACACACACACACACACACAACCTTCAACACAAAACCCAAACAGTGCAGCGTTGTTGCTATATGCCGTGCTAGTTTGGTGACTCCCTTAACAGACCACCCAAACAAAGCAAACAGGACTTGAAGAGAATCGCAGGTCCTTGAATGCAACACAAACAAAGTATCAAAGAAATCCTTGTCAGCTGTGGCTGCTAACCTCCTCTGTTGTGAGATTTTATTCCAAGAACATATCAAATCTGGGGAAAATATTAGATAAAGACAGAAATATGCTTTTTTGTTTATCAGAGTACAGAAGAATAGGTTATATGCAGGTTATTTCACTTCTTCCCATGGGGGCCAATCAGTTGTGTAATGCTGTAATCAGTCTAATGAGTCCAGGTTGAATTAGCTGTGCGGACAAATAGAAGCTAATTTCCCTCTTAATATGGCTTATGTAACTATAAATTGCAGGAGCGCACCTCCCACCTCTTCCTGTTTAGTATTTCTATCCACAGACCACTGTGGAATCTAAAAAATGAACAATTAGTAGTTAAAAATTATTTATTATTAAATGTTCATCTATTTTTTTAGGTCTTTAAAGCAGCATAGCAAAATCAAAATCACCGATATGGCCCTTTACACTGGATCTTGCTTAACGAAATCCTTCACTTCAAAGGGGTTGATAACAACCAAAATGATAAAAAATAGTAAAACCCTGCTTCATTCTGTTAGTTACTGAAGAACCCTAGAACCAAGCATAAAGTTGAGGGGAGATGCAGACAAAATCTAAATTCTGCATTAAGATCAAAAACTCCACCTAACAGCCTGGAGCTCCGTCTGCCTCCATCAAACAGTAAAAAAAGCACAGCAGATAAAAGAACAAATGTGTATATCACACACACACTTACAGTTTTACTGGGTGTGTAATCCAGCGTTAACTTAGACTAACAGCACGAGCATTATAAAACACAACCAAGTGGACGGGACATGACCCCAGGAGGGAGACGCTTAGGGCAGAGTATGTGTGTGTGTGTGTGTGTGTGTCGTGTGCACAGCAATGAATGTATATGTTGTCTGTTGCATGTTGAACTGAATGGTTTATTGTGTGTAAGACAAGAATGGGAATGTTTCCAGCAGGTAAGCGGCTCAGTCAGGTCATTTAATCTGGCTGAATGATCCAATATTTAATTTAATTTAATCAAAAAATGTATAAAGTTCCTGTGGAGTCAATAGAGTCATTTCTCTTCAGGATGGGGACGACTTTCATTCCCAACACTGATCACACAGGCAGGGAAGGGAGGGATTACACAGCACTTCAGTCTGTGTGTGTATGTGTGTGTGGATGTGTGAATGTGTGTGTGCGTTCAGTTCGCTCCACTGACTGACTTTAAGCATGTTTACCTTCTCCAGGCCTACATGACACGGGACGCTGAGGAGGTGGAAATGTGCCAACTGGCTCTCAACATTACGGTTAAATCTCCATACTACATGTATGTATAGTTTCTGATATTTAACATTTATTTCAATTTCAGTTATCGGAGTTTTTTTGAAGCCATAATAAAGGTCAGAACAGGTTTTTGTGCATTCTTTATTTCTTTATCATTGATCCCTGCACTACTTACACTTTTGGGGAAAGAGGTTCTTATTTTTATTATAGTTATTGTTCTTTCTGTGCAATGTCTCATATTTTTTATTATGTGCCTGTTTATATTTTTTTGGTTATTATATGCCTTTTATATTTGTTTTACTTTGATAACTCTCTTTAGCCACTTTCTCACCGGCCCGGGAAACGGAATTTCATGCATCACATGTAACATTGTACAAGTATAATGTGGGTGTGATGAGATGACAATAAAGATCCTTGTATCCTTGAAATATAAATCATAAATCAGACAATATTTTAGTCACTTGATTTTTTTTTTTTTTTTANTTTTTTTTTTTTTTTTAGATTGTGTTCCATTTTAACCAGCATATTAAAAAAAACTAAAACAATATTTTAACTTTAGTTTTTAAAAGTTCAGTTGTCAATTTATTCCAACATTTTAAGGTGTTTATTTCTGGAATAACATGAATTTAACTTAATTGATAAATAAATCCTTATGAACAAAATGTTTGCATTAATCGTATAGTATATCATAGTACAGTGACTGACTGAAGGAATACATGAACAAATACTGATTTTACCTGCAACCATATATCTATATACTACACTATATAGTAAAGTTAAATATAACTATACTATATTCAAGGACTATTTTCTGTCACAATGAAATATAGTCCACCACTTTGAAATTTCATCCATCCGGCCTCCAAGTTGTGTGTCTTCAGACTCTGAGTTATTATGAGACTGGCAAACATCCCTCTCCACATGGTAAAGAAATAAAATTATTGGGCAGTAAGGGACAGCTGGAAGTGTGTATAATAAAATTCTCTCACATGCTTTTCCTGAAGGAGGCTGTGGGAACGGTGACTGATTTAACTTTGTTTAACATTTCACCTTGAACTTCAATTCATAAACTAATACCATGTTCTAGAGTTAAAGGACCATGTGGGTGATTTTTCATGTTTGAGTCCAATAAATATTACCTGCTGCATTACCCCTAACAGTTTTCAAAACATGGACTACTGGAGTGTTAAATATTAGAATTGCTTTTCCTACCTTCCAGACTGCCATTGGTTTAAGGCCATTAAAATGAACTTGTAGGGACTTTAAACTTGCTTCAGATAAATATTCCATCACACACATTTTCCAAGAAATTAAAACGACCGACCCTTCTACATTCAGATGCACGTGTTAGTAGGTAAGACATTTTATCCCTGAACATTTGATTTTGAAATATTTGGAGATCTGGCAAAAATAACAGGAAAACTAAAATACGGTTTTATGATTTGGAAAATGTTGGCAGTAACGAAACATGTATGCAGGTTGTATTTATTGGGCTCAAACATGCAAAATCACCAGTATGTTCCTTTAAGACTCTCCTCCATTATGTAGTAACTACCAAACACACCTCAGTGTATAAACATCAGGATGGTTGTCTCAACACTGCGACCGATAATTACAGCCATAAAAATCAGACGCCTCACTTTGCAGACACACACACACTGCCAGCAATCATGTTTGTTCATTGTACATTTTTCACAATAAAACACCAATATTCATCATTATTGAGAGAAGAGATTATTTGTAAACTTTACACATTACATAACCAGCATCCAACAGAATGATTTTGGCACATCTCCCTCCCACTACTGATGTTCAATTTTAGCCTTTGACCCTGTGTGCCATAAGTACACACCCCTGACACAGATACACACTGCCACTTTCCAACACAAGCCACTGCCTGCCAGGGAAAAATCCCTGTAATTACACCAGATTAGAGTGGCCATGATCCACACAGACAAGATAATTAATTGGTTCCAAGCTCTATTTTTGTTTGTAGTAACTGGTAGATGGGTTGTTATGTACTGTAAAGCTTATTTTCCCTTTTTGTTTGCATTAGTGTGTCTTTTTCTGTTTGCCCTCTGCAACAAGGAGATGTCTTGGTGCAAAAGCTATTTTTAAATGTCCCTGCAATCATTTGAGAATGAGGTGAGACACAATGTGAAAAGGGGTGAGGGAAGAAAGATAAACAGACAAAAAAACTGCAGAACAAAGATAAGGGAGCTGTGAGCGCATAGGAGAAGAGGAATTTGAAAAATTCATCGGTGAAGATGGGAAAGAGGGTTGTGAAAAATAAATGAAGTGTGAAGGAAAGTACCTCAACAGGAAAAAAGAGACAAAATGAGAAATATAAGGAAGGAACAACAAAGGTCTCTGAGAGGAAACATTTTCGGGAGAGTCCTCTGGTCTTGGCTTGGCCCTTCTGAGGGACGCCAGCGCACCGTGGCAAAAACACTTGAACAAAAGGATCATTTATTGGAGGAGGAAAGAGGGGGAGGGCGGTGGGGACGGAGGGATGAAAGGAGGGGGAACACTGTACAGAGGCATTTGAGAGTAATGAGTGAAACGCTGGCCCCATCTCAAAATTCACAGCCAACGTTTAACATTCTCCCCCATGCTGCCGTGCTGACGTACTCGTGCTCGCAGCCAGACCCCATATAGACCCACCGTGGCAGCTCGCTAACATTTCTATTTAAACACACAGTCAACACTTCCTGCTTCTACCAACACGGCCTCCATTTTCCTCCAATAAAACCAAAGCAGCGGCTGCATGGATGCGAACCGATGATACTTTTTCATCTATAAAAGCAAACTGTTGAACAGAGCCGTGCTACGCCGACCACAAAATCCCATGATGAATTTTGGCAAATGTTATAAATTCTTCATTAAATCCAACTGTGGAGGCGAGCTATGAGGCACTTACCACAAAACCCTGGGGCTTTAAGGCTAACACAACCTACAGTGCAAATCATGTGGAAGCTAGGATGGCTACGCAAACAACAAGGCTTGCCAGGATGCATTCATCACAAGAGCCCCACTGTGGAAGGTTAAGTAAGACTACTCAGTGTTTTACTGATGCATATAAATCCACACCTCCTTTTAAAGCTGCTCTATCTGCTAAAACTCCAGGCATCTATTTCTTTACAGGCCAATTTGGTGCAGACAGTGGCTCAAAGAGCATGTCCAACGATGACCTAGCTGAGGTTGTTTAGCTGTGGAGGTCTCCCACGTCTAGAAAATTGCCCCCACAGTCGGAAAAAAATCATCATCTGGCCTTACTAATCTCCCTCCTCAACAAAAAGGGTTGCAGAACTGCAATTACAGCATAACATGTATGTAGGCAAATAACAGCCAAAGATGCAGCATAAAGTACTGAATATGATGAGGAATTACATACATTTCAACACGTATATCACCACAGAAAATGGTATTAAAAATGAACGGCATTAAATAGAGCTTTTGAACTCTGAAGTCAGCAAAGAAAATAGAAAAAAAATCCAGTTCTTATAATTGTCTGATTTTAAAGTTAGAGGTCTAACACATGCAGTTTCTTCCCGTATCTCCTGCTCCAGTCATATTGGAAGATTATTGTTTGAAACGGGGTCAGAGGTCAAATTCACTGAACTTGGAATGGAGATCTTCGACGGCAAGTTTGAGAGGAACGTTTTGCTGAGGGTAGCTGCATGAGATGGGTGTGACTCTCAGTGGAAAACAATGACTCAAACAGAGCAGAAGAATTTTGCTGCTGGTATCTTTCAACAGCAAGCAACTCACGGATCTGACTGCCCCACAAATCTACAGCGAAAACTGAATTGAGGTGGGGGCGTTTATGCTCAAACGACCTCATCGAAGCTCTGGGGCAATGTTAGAAGTTATCAAAGAAGTGGATGCTTACACAAGATCCCTCAAGAGGATCAATAGTCTGAGAAGAATATTGATATTCATTGATGTGCCAATGGGTTGTCTGGATTTTAAAGCCAAACAAAATCACATCGGGTGAAAAGTGAGCCTATGCTTTTAGAGCTGAACAAGGCCCCAGACAAGGAAATTTGCTTGTGAGCTTTGAGAGCACCTGATCTTTATCTCATGCTGATAAAGATCTTTATCTCAGACAGTCATATAAATCAAACTGATGTCTGCATTCTAATCTGGCGCCAGGTGAAGTTAAATAAATGAACAGATGGAGGTGTCTGGATTATTTTAAAAGCCTATTCTTTCGCATGAGACTAATATGACAAGTAGAACAGGGGGACGCCACAGAAAAGAAGACATGATAAAAAGATGACTGTATATTCATGCGAGGGGAAAAAATAAGGATAATTGAGGAAACTCTTACCTGTTCCTTCCTTGTTTCCATTTTGATGCGTCCGCAGCTCCTCTGATTTGTAGAAGTCGATGCTGGCGTACGTGTTGAGGCTGGAGCCGCCACTGCTTCCAACTACTGCACCCACCCCCCCAACCCCAGAACCTCCACCAAGCACAGAGAAGAGGCGAGAGGGAGCCTGGCTACTCGGGGGGCCATCAAGGCCTAATTGGGGGCTCTCTTTGTTGGCCAAGTCCAAGTCTATGTAATTGAGGCCTTGTTCTGTGGACGAAGTTTGAGAGTTAGAGGGAAGGGAAGGGACTGTTCCCTGTCCCGGAACAGGGAACTGAGGAGGAGATTCAGTCACGGCACCATTCCCCCACAGCATGCTTTCAAAGCCCAGCTGACGGGACATGGCTTGGGCATGTTCTGGGAAGAGGGAGGCAGTGGAAGAAGAGGAAGAAGAGCTGGTGGTGGGGAGGGAAGGAGAGGCAAGGAAAGTTTCTGAGCAATGCCGTCTGCGTCCTTGAGGATCGGCCCGGATAACTTTAGCTCCGTGGTCTGGGTTGGGCCCTGCTTTGGCTAGGGGGAAGTCTAGACCCCGCGATAGCACCGGAACAGAAGGCTCAGTCCGTGTGGGGGAAGAAGGTNGGGGGAAGTCTAGACCCCGCGATAGCACCGGAACAGAAGGCTCAGTCCGTGTGGGGGAAGAAGGTTTGGGAGACACGCTGGATGACGACCTAGGAATGGTGTTGTTATTCAAGCTGAAGGCCATCTCTGTGTAGTCCCCACATGATGTAGGAGACTCGGACACCGATGGGACATTCTCTCTGCATTTCCGAAGGGGTGCCTCAGCCACCTCAGCAGCATCTTCATGAGGGTCGGCTGTACTCTCAACGCAAGCTTTGGGGGCGTGACCCAGCGTTGGAGGCGTAGGAGGGGTATGGAAAGAGGGGAAACCAAGAGGTGTGAGGGAGAGCGACGAGGGGGATGGAGAAGGGCCCAGGTCCATGTTGACATACTCGGAGGCAGCTGGGGGAGTGATGGGGGCAGATGGGCTTCGGGAGAGGGGGATGAAGCTCCCTAAGCAGGAAGTTGGCCTGTGCTGGGGTTGCTGGCTGCTTGAACTATGAGGAAGTGATAAGCCATGCCTAAGACCCCTACCGCGTCCTCCACCTACCCCCGCCTGGCTGCATTTCTCACCCTTAAACTCAATGCTTACATACTCCCCAGGGCTTTTGGGTTCTGGAGGCAGGGGGTTTTCACGGACCCTGGGAAGGGTATTTGCCTTTGACACATCCACAAACAGGCTTACCGGTCTGTTTCTGGTGTGGCTACCCTGCTTTGACAACCCACCAGAGCTCCGTCTCTGCTGAAGCTTATTTCCATCTTTGCACTGAGCTCCCCCGGTCGTGGCGTTAACTCCCTGGGCGCCACGATCGTCAGCGTCCCCAAGGCTCTCGCTGCTAGCTGAGCTGGAGGAATAGGAGGAAGAGGAGAGTGATAGGTGGCGTCCCATCACTGAACTGCCTGCTGCTGGTTGCTCCTGACGCCCTCCCATGGTCCTACCCCCACCCATTCCCCTGCTACCACCCCCATTGGGCCTTCTGCCTCGCCCAGGCCCATCATCAAAGTGTCCCGAAGAGGGGTTGTGTTTGTAGGACCGGGGAAGGGAATAGTAAGAGTATACCGTCTTTGGAGCTTGCTGTTGACCACTAGGGTCCGACTGACCTGCATGTTCAGGAGGTGGGGGGCTGCTATTTACAGAGCGTGTGCTGATTGGAGACATATTCATATAGTCACTTCCTGCCCTGCTGTCTGCGCTGCTGCTGGCCATCCACGCACCTCCAGAGAGACCTCCACGCTGGTCAGGGGAGCAGCTACTGTTGGGGGACATTATCATATAACCATCTGAACTTGGCAGCCGAATCTGCTGTGGGGGGGACACACTGTTGTTCGGGGTCATGGCCATGTAATCATCAGCAGGTTTGGAATCTGAGTCAGGGACGGAGACAGCCAGAGAATGGGACAGGGATACAGGAGGCTGAGTGACTCCAGGCAACATGGACATGTAACCATTATCCACACCTAAATCGACAGTACCACCTCCTCCTCCTCCTCCAGGCTGGTGCTTCGCGACATGATGGCATAGTCAGCTGAATCTTCATCTGCTGGCTCCTCCCCTCTGCGCTGACGTGGGGCCAGCCTTTCCAGAGCCATAGGAGGCAAGGACGCCCGCTTACTCAGCAGCCTGCGCTCAGCTTCACATTCCCGACTGGAGGAACGCCGCAGTACTCTCCTTGTCTGAGGCTGGGAGCCTGGTGTTCCTGGAGCTGGCAGGGAGCTGGATGCGGAGGTCCCTTCATTACTGCTGCCACCACCACGTTGGACCATAAGGATGTAGTTGGCTGCGTCTTCACCAAGGGACTGGCTGCCCACACTGCCAACAGAGCCTCCAGGGAGGCTTGGGGAAGGGAGGAGCGTGTGATCCCCAGGGCTAGAGCCGTACTCATCTGAGGAGCCGTAGTCACTGGGGGAGCCTGAGACAGAGGTNTCCCCAGGGCTAGAGCCGTACTCATCTGAGGAGCCGTAGTCACTGGGGGAGCCTGAGACAGAGGTGTGGTGAGTGGGGACACGACTGTAAGAACCAGACCCAGCCCCAGCAGGAGCAGAAGATGCCACCCCTCCAAAATCAGAGCCATGCCCAGAGCTAGAGGAGAGGCTTGGGGCAGGGGAGGGTGCCNCCCCTCCAAAATCAGAGCCATGCCCAGAGCTAGAGGAGAGGCTTGGGGCAGGGGAGGGTGCCGGGGTGGAGATGGAGCGCATCAGCCCGAGGGGAGTTTTAGCAGCTGAAGTGGGGGCAAGGCGGGCTGACTTTGACCTGAGGATTGGGGTGGTGGAGGAGGAGCCATTAGTGGAGGGGCTAGAGCCTGGCATTGGGAGTGGTGTGGTCCCTGTGACCCCTTCTTCTATTTTCCCTCCATCGCTGGCAGTGCGAGACCTGGGGAAGCTGTGCCGCGGGGTGGGCGAAGCGCTGGCACTGTTGCCCCCACCTCCACTGTTAGCTCCTCCAGAAGGCTCAGTTCGGGGCCGGCGTGTGAAGCCTACCTGGCTGGGGGGTGGGTTTGGGTGGTGTCGGCGTGAGGGAACACTGATAGGGTTAGAGGCGGTGGCACCGCCTCCAGGGCCAGAGTTGGACTGAGACTTGCTGCGCTGGCGGAACTCTTCGCTCAAAGCCTTCATGGCCTCGAGCAACGTTTCATGCATGTTCTGGGCTACGACTGAATCATCCACCTAGGGAGTGACACATCATAAATGCATCATTCTCATAGTAATAAGATTAAGATTTCAATTTCAATTAAGTTTCCATTTAGATGCCTTTCAATCATAAAAGCTTTTTGTTTGTCAATCATGATCACCTTTTGGAATTAATTTAACAAACTTTGCAAAACTTGAATGTAACCAGAATATAGGGCTTGGTTAAGTCAAACCATAAATGACACATTCCAGCAATTTCTAGGGTTTTTTTTTCGTTAATTATAGCCTCTTTAGGTATATGCGTGATTGCTGGGTGAAGCCGTCAACTTAAAAGGGACTGCAGATTACAGGCTCACCTGCATCCAGAACTCGCCAGGGCCTGTCACGGCAGAGCGGCCCACCTCCACGAAGAAGAAGTTTTCTGAGTGGCCGCAGCGTCGGACATTCATCAGCTGCAGCACCACAGCAGCAGCGTCGGAGTTGAGCTTGACAAAGTTGACCGTCTTGTCAGTTAGGCAAAGGCGGTAGATGCCCACCAAGTTCTTGGCATGGCCCAGGCCCTTGGGCCAGACCTTCACCTGCCACACCTCTTTGAAGGCTGGTCCAGGATTGGGTACTCCATAGTCTCCTGCTGCACCACAGTCCATGAGGTTCTTACCTTGAGGGACAGGAAAGAGATCGCAGGAGGTTAAACGATTGTAAGAGGGAATAAAAAGGGAGGAAGGAATACAGGAAGAGAAAAGGAAGTAATTAAAGTGAGTAGACGGGAGGATTTGTGAGGAACTCTGGCAAGTTCAACTGACGCATGCAACAAAACACTGATACGACCTTCACGTATGTGTGATCAAAGGCAATGTTAGGCAAAACCACCACTATTTACCTCTTAGTAGAGTGCAAGGTGTCAATATTATGTGAAGTGTGCTGGTACTGAGCTTTTTAGAGATTCTTGAACGAGATCTGAGTTCAAGCTGAGCATGCAGGAGCTTGTGAGACAGGCTCAGTCTATCCACATGCTCCACGCCTGGAGTCACACACACATCCTGAGATACTTACACTTCTCTCACACACGCATACCAGCATGGAAAAATGAATATGTCAACAACCAAAGCACGGTAAAGAATGATGAGTATGAAAAAAAAGTGCCTGTGGTTTAAAAACTAAAGAGCTTAACAAGTGAGTCCACCTTAAACCAAAGTTAACCTGAAATTTTATGTACATGGCTGCAAACCAAAGAGCGAGCACTCAGTAAAGACCTCAAGAGCCTTTTCAGGACCTGCCATTCTGACAGTAAATGACTGACTTTGTAAACTAATAAAATCTAGTGTCTTTTAGTAGGAATCCAGTCAGTCCATTCACCTTTTGTGTTGTGTGCTCTTTATTCAGACCACAGGGAATTACCGAGGCGAGGAAACTGAGGAGAGAAAGCTCTTGGTGAGATTTGATCCTGGTGTAGCAGGGGCACACAAAGGCAAGGGACTTAACCACTTAACAATACCTGGCAGCTGATTTGGTGTTTTAAGTCATAGTATTGTTAAGTTCTGAAGCAGGAAATGTGGCCATTACCCAAGAAAATTACCCTAATTCTATCATGCTGTGCAATTTTTTCTAAGCAGCTAGTGAGGGTCTCTCTGAATATCACATTTTTACCTCTAAGCTCTTCTATTTCCAGCCACAAGGGCCCTCTGCTAGTCACATCTGTTGACTGAACAGCACAGAATTATAAGAAAACCATGATGTGGCTTATGTTTTAGGGTGGATTCTTCTTCTTCTTCTAGGAACCACCCAAAAATGTCCCTTAAAAATAGCCTGCCAATTTTCTCTGGATATGCCTGAACATGACAATGATCAAGCTACAACTCCGAATCAATCAACATGATGACAAGACTGAAACAGGCTTCCACGACTAGGCTGTTCCCGTCACTGGAACAGGATGTTCTTTGTGTAAAAAAAAACAAAAAAAAAACAGAGAACTTGAGCACCTGCCTTATTATCCACCACATCTGGCATATTGAAGTACTGATGGGATAAGTTACTGAATCATTCTCAAAATAGGCAATAATATCCTGCTTCAAAATGTTTTGCTTGTATGTCTACATGCATTCATTCTTCCGCGGTCATGCCTGTAGTGCAAATCATACAACAACCACATGTAGATGAGAAGCTTCACCGTGCACAAAGAGCTCAGACCTTCTTCCCAAAATGTGACTACAAAAGAGGGAGAAGTCTGACATGTCTCTGTTCTTCCACTTCACTTCCCCAAACTTGAGAATCACACAGGGCATAAAAGACTAGAAAACGAGAATAGATATTTTGTTGGAAGGCATGAAGGCTGTGGCTTAGTGGCTGTGTGTGTGAGGTACTCCCCCTACATTAGATGACTCATTCAAGGCCGTGCATGGCTATTTCATGTACTGTTTTTCTCTGCATGTTACCAGATGTGTACAAGAAGTCACAAATTTGCCTACTCGATTTAGATTTACAACAGGAAGGGATGGTTTTTGTGAGTTTTCAGTGGGGACCGAGGGAATGAAGGAAGGAATATCTGAGAGAAAGAGAGAAACATTAAGGAGGGAGAGAACAACAAGCCAGATAACATGCTTTTTTAAAAATTATTTTTAAAGGACAATGCTGATGATTTTGCATGTTTGAGACCAATAAATACAACCTGGACGCTACATTACTGCCAACTATTAGTAAAACATAATACTGGAGTGCTAAATTAAAAAAAAAAAAGTTGACATTGGTTTCAGTTCATTCCAGTATGCAATAAAAATCAACTTTTAGAGATTTGAAATGTGCTTGAGAGAAGTAATTCATCACAGTGAACAACATGTCATTTAAATTTTTTGTCAGTCTTGTTTAATTTAACCGGTCCAATGTGGAGCTGCATGGAAAATATATGTCTCTGCCAGGAAATATAGTTGTAAGAGAAAAGACTGCTTTTACAGAAATTAAAACAGCCGTGCCCTCTATGATCGAGTATAACTGTTAGGGCAAAAGTATTGAGTGTACTGAACATTTGATTTTAAAAGATTAGGGGATTTGGCAAGACAACAGGAAAACTAAAATATGGTTTGATGTTTTGGAAAATGGTTGTCAGGAATGTAGCAGGCATGTGGGCAGTGTTTATTAGGCTCAAACATGCAAAACCACCAGTATGGTCCTTTAAAACAAATTTTTCAGGGTGGTCACTTCCTGCAACCTAAAACCGCGTTCCTCCAAGGAGTATCTTTCCTTTTGAGAAGCCCGTTGAATGAGCCGCAAAGAGAGCACGAGTGTTTGGTTTGTTTTGAGTGCAAGATTAAAGCTCAGACTTATGCACACGGACACAAACACCCTTCATCTCAGAACCGTTCAGGCCGCAAATACTTATCAACGACTCTCCAAAGCACTGAAAACCTTAAATAGGTCTTCCCAGAATTAAAATGCTACAGGGGTGCTGACTGATTTCCCACTTGTCATGGTTACATAAACCTATGGGCGATCCAGGCGTGGGTGGTATGAATTATGGATCGCCACTGGCTTTCCTCCGGGGGGGCTTTGATGGCAGCACGATGCTCGGGAATTTCTTTGCTTTGCATGAAAAGATTATCAACTGGTCATCTTCTATGCAGCAAAATACACCAGCACACCACCCCTATGCAAAATAAAGCACCCTCACACTCACAGTGAGGAAGCTTAAAGGCCCTTAGCAGGAGATAAATCTGAGGATGAAGCCGGATGCCCATGAAAGCAAAACACACCTGAAGGTAATGATGCATCTGCAGCAGGCTTGCTGGCTGAATAAGGGCAATGCATGTGAAAAAACATTAGTACAACCTTGTCAAAACCTTGAGGGAATGTACACATGCGGTCAGGGAGTGATTATTTATTTCAATGTTACAGTTTCCTTTCGGAGCAAACTGAAAACAACATACACTAGTTTATTCATGCGCTGGCTGTTTACTTCATTTTCGGTACAACCACACATTGAAACGGCAACTTGCACTTTTTACATGTGGCAGGCGAATGTAACACTGTGGGCTATTCATGCCGTTTTATTTGCTGAGCTCAGTCTTCCTCCCTGGAGATGAGTTCTAGGCTTTAGTCTAACCCCATTTTTCCCTCCTGGGATATTAAATCGGAGTACAGATATCGGACTGAGGCAGCGCGCTGTCCCCCTGGCTTTCTTCACGATGTCGATCTATAAGGGTGTTGTATTTGTGTGTGCAGGGGTGCAATATTTTCCCCTGGAGCTACCAGATGCCTGCTGGGATATTGCCAGCTCTTCCTTGAATGACCTACTGATTATTGTTATGGTATCACACAAACCCTAAAGAAGTAGGTCTTACATAGGGGGCCCTGCTGGTCTATGGATTGCATGAGTTCACCCTCAGCAGGGACACCGGATAGGGGGTATTGTTATTAAAGCACTGTGTTCATGGGTGGGATTGTGCAAAGGTCAAAGGTTTCCCACCTCGATGCAACAAAGTTGATGTAATATATTTCTGCAAAGTCTGCCAGTTTTAGATTTGCTGGACAAAAAAAATAAAAGAACCTTGAATGTTTCAAATTTATAGTGAGTTCCAGGACATAATCCCTCCCCTTAGTTAGCTAATGCAGCCTGTAAATCAGGGAAAGCTACTCTGGCAATGAACTGAAGGGCTCTCACTAGGTTCTGTTTCAAGTTTCTGACCTCATTGCCCTAGCATGCAGCGCTGCTCTGTAACACCGCTAATGCTGCGCAGAAAAGGCTCAACTTCTGAGGGCTAAACCCCATTTTCTAGCCCCATCTCAGCTACCGTACCCCCTCTCATACCACCGCCAGTGTCATACCAGGTTACCAGCGTGGACGGATAGGAGACAGCTGGGAACGTTTTTATGCAAGTACAAGAGAGCTGTAAAAACATTTGGTCTAATCTCTGGCTGCCATGTGTACCAGCTTTTCTCTTTTTCAACTCCTCCTCTTCCTATCTCTCCATCGATCTCTGTCTTCTATAATCCCCCTACTTGGGCCCACGGTAAGAGACGCAGCACTTCCCAACACCAACATCTGACCAAAGTTAATGACACATGTTTCGTGTTATCCAGAAGTGCGCATACATAATCGCATGAACTCATCAGAGCTGTGTCCGAGGTTTGCTGTCCTCTGATGAGACACGTGTAAGTAGCTGTGAGATTCAGCTAAAACTCTGGTCTCTCGCTAAAACCAGTTCAGACAATCGGGCCAAACTGGCAGCCAGCTTGGACTTTTTTCCGTTAGCCAATATCTGGCCAGAACAGAAGGACCTAGAAACTCTGACTCCCCGTTATATTGCAAATGTGGAGGATACTCACTGTTTCAGCATCGATTTAAGGGCCTTTACTTACAAAATGTCAGCTGACCACTACATTTCTTGTTTACGCCATTCAATTCTTTTTTCTGACCCCTCAGGGAACTCGCCGCACATATCCAACTTTCTAATGCACTCACTATAAGGCTGATAAATCCCAACTCCTGAACCCACCGACCTCCACTACAACAGCAGTAATGGCTAGTATCAACCAACGGCAATCAATACCCCTGGTTATAAAAGCGTACTCCGCAATGAGAGTCCCACAGCTCTGTCTTGCTCAACATATGGCCGCTCATTGACTAAATGGATCATGTTGCCCCTGGCCTCGCTTTGCTGTTGATCAAACCAGAGCACTTAATTGACAAGCCACTTCACCATACAGCCCGATCCCATCGCACAACAGTGCATGGCTCAAGGCCGTTTCAGGCCTTTCCAGAATGTCGTATGAGTTGATGGTTTTACTATAAGTCATGTGCTAATGAGCTGGCGCCCTGCAACAAGCAAAAGCTGGTCATGCTAAAGCTTAGCTGGGTAAATTGTAGCGTCAAATGAAAATTACAGGGTGTTAATGTACACAAATTATTTATGCTAAGGAAACAACCTGGGGCTGTGGAACTTCTCCAGCATGGAATGTGGCACTAAAAGCACACAAGGAAAGATTCAGTCCTTTGCTTGTCATTTGCTCCAGATCTTTTGGCTACCTATAATGACAGCATCCATGTCTCAGTAAACAGCCTGTACTGTGCCAGCAGAGACTGACCTCCAAGACAATAATTGCTGCCTAATTCGGGAGGTGAGCAGTGCTTAAGCAGGGCTTAACGGTTAATTGGTCAGCTTGGCGAGCCACCGGTGAGCTTCAGATCTCATTGGCTAGTGCAAATAGTGCCAAATGACACTAGAGGATAAAAACAGTGACACTCTGGTGGTCCTGAGATTCTTTTTTAGCCACAAAGGACATTGTTTCCTCTTCTTGGGGTATTGAATCAGATAGTTCTAAAGTGTTTTGCCATGTTTGGAGGTACTGGCTGTGACTTTATCTGCTAAAATGCTTAACAGCAACATCTCTTTCTAAATATAATGATACAGTTACTTATGAGAATCCACAGGCCTCTTTGTGAACGATTTCACTGAGATCTATTTTGGACCAAAGTACGCCTGCTAACTGTCCATCTCTGAACAAAGGCTGCTCACATTGAAGTCAGTAGATTAGCCTGAGTGACCGTATTATTAGATTTGCTGTTTAACTTTTCAATGATCCCTTTTTGGTATAAGAAAAACTATATTCCTACTATAATACTGCAATGATGTCAACAAATCACAGTGAAGTATCTGAATGAATAAGTAAGATTAAAAAAATATTTTGATTGTGTTTTTTGGGGTGAACACTCCCTTTAAATCAATTACAAACTTGAATTTAAATAATAGTTTTTGTCTGCTCATAACATACTATACCCATGCCCATCTCTGGCTCCAAAACCTCAGTGTATTGTATTGTTATTGTTCGCCATACTGGTGATTTTGTTCTTAAAGGACCATACTGGTGATTTTGCATCTTTAAGCCCAGTAAATACAACCCGCATACAAGCTTGTTGTCACTAACAAGCGTGTATGTGAGTTGTATTTATTTGGCTCAAACATGCAAAATCACCGGTATTGTCCTTTAAAATGTCAACGGTTCCTGAGGTCTGTGCCTGAGCTGTGGGAGTTTTTGTCAGCAAACAACATGAGCCAGACCTCCGCCCCTTTCTTCCAGGCTGAAGCCTTTACACTCAAATGCCTCTTAAAAGTTGAGCAAATACTGCACTCGCTGCCCAAGAGGGTCTAACAGGACTCAGCTGAAGAAATCAGCTCCTAATATCATCCTGCACGGCAGCTGGCTCGTGTTTGTGTAATTACTGCTGGTTCAAGGGGAGGCCGCGTGGTATTGTACGGTTCCCGGGCCGCTTTAGGTGAAGTTTCCCAGGCCTGGAGCACAGTAGAGACCACGATTTGATTTAAAGCTGCGTTAAGGCAGCAGAGAAACCTCAGCACTGTTTATTGTGCTCTGAACTGGTTTGGAACCTCTTCCTGTGTGGACTTCACACAAATACTTTAACCCAAAATACGGATTTCATTTCAAGCTAAGGCTTGCTGCTGAGAACTTCAGCCCAAAGCAACTGGCAGTGCTCCAAACAGCCGGTACGAGCAGCTACACGGGTATCAAATTGAGGGAGTGGTCCAGTGGAAAATATGTGTGATGGTGGAGCTTCGTTTGGTCATCGGCCCCCCACCCCCCCACGTCACTCCGTCCTCATTCTGCAGGACATGAATTCTTTTGTCTCTACAACCGTACGAGCGGAGGAGTTTCATGTTACCCTGGATTCTTTCATTTCAGGAGGGGAATCCCCAAACTCCTCCGTAGACTCCGCTTTTACTCACGGCACTTAACTTTGTATAAAACAACCAATGGATTGATCAATAAAGAAAATAATCATTAGTTTCAGCCTTACATGTGTGGTCAATTAATGATCACAGAATATGGCAAACTGGACAAATTTAATATCTTAATATTTTGTCATTTTATTCAGATACATAATGATGAAAAATGGCAATTCCGAAATTTTATTCAGTTTACAGCTTACACAGCTCGTCTAGCATTTTAAAATCAGACACACCTCTACTGAAATACACACAGCAGTGGAATAGTGACACTGTGTGTATACAAGGCGGTGTGTGTGTGTGTGTGTGTGTGTGTGTGTTTGTGAGAGAGAGAGGGGGGTCAATCAACATATAGACACTGCATGCTTGAAAGTGTGTATGAGCAGCACATATCACAAGAGAGTTATTGCAGGCTGGAATTTTGACAGTACTGTGTATGTGCGTTTGTGTATGTGTGTGTGTGTGTGTGTGTGTGTGTGTGTGTGTGTGTGTGTGTGTCCATGGCCTCGTTATATGACTCATTACGTGACACCTATGAACAGAAACTGTGTACAAACTGCTGCACATACCACAAGAAAATGCCTGCCAGCATGCGGGTTTACATAGCCGCAGCTCTTTGCCTTTGTCAACGAGGATGACTTACAATGGAAACCCAACACTGGAACAACAAAAGAGGACGAAGAGACGCCTCCAGATGCTGTACAGTTACAACATCATCGCTAATCAATCTGTGGCTCCTGAGACAAACAGTGGCAGCAAGTGCATCACGTCTGGATGTCTGGTTTCTTTGGAGAGCTGCTTTACTGCTGCCAAGTGGACCCTCTCATACCTGCTGAGCCGCAGCCCATAAATCCAGGATTTCTATATGACTGACCTTTAAACGCCTACGCCTGTCAGGCCAGCTCAAGTAATCGAGAATGATCATAAATCACAATTTCCACAATTAGCAACTGCAGAATATTGGTGTATGAGCACATGGGGACAGAGTGTTTGCTGGTAAACATTCCAAAAACGTAATCTAATTTTGTTTTATTACCTCACAACGCTCTGATCAAGCTGCTCCAACATCTGTCTATCCACTTTTCCTGGCTCTCCTCAGTCTAGACTTCACAGAAACTCACAAATACCTGGGAAGAGTTGACCGTACAAAACACACCCAAACACACAGGGCCAGTTGTGGGGAGCAACAAAGTCGACATTGGTTCTAAATCTGCAGATCTCCATTGCTCCAAATGGAAGCCTGCAGCTTTGTGACCTTGCAAAAAGCTGTATTGCGCTTGAAATAAGTTGCTGTCTGGCTGCAAAAGGAAAAAATGGAATATTAGTTTTCCCTCCTCTGAGAGCCACCCTGAAGCTAATCACCTCCTTTATGTCACTGAGCAGCAGGTCATGTGTAAGAAGCACCTTGAACTCCTATCTTTGTTTGCCAAGATTGCATCATGTGTCCCTTGTGACCTGTCTGGTCTCTCATGGAGAGGAGCAAAGGCTGAACAGGTGATTTGGAGTTGCTGTGCTCACCATTGCTCTGACAGCTGTGTTTACACAGTGGCTGATAGACACCATTTGAGAAACCTACATGGGGCGATTCCGGTTGGTTTATTTTGCATCCATAGATAAATCCACTGCAGCAGAAGCCTTGTAGGACACATAAAGCTGCTTCAGTCAAAGCCAGACCCAAAGTTGCTCTTGTGACCAGTTTGGGGTATTTTCTCCACTTTTGGGATCAATGCCTGGTAGAATGTTGCCATGTCAGCAGAAAAACAGAGCAGTCAAAATAAACAGAAGGCAGGGTGTGTTTGAGGAAACCCTTATGAAGTTGGTTTGGGAGGTAGAAGCAGAGGGACAAGCTTGCAAACACTGAATCCAGCAAAGGCATCAGGTCAAGTAGGCATAGGCCCACAGCAAAAGCCTGTTTTGGTCCTCAGAAAGAAAAACACACACCAGTCTGGAGGACATCTGGGAGCAAATATCTGGCCTGACACCAGTATGATAACGACTGGTGTGGAGGATAAGCTTCAGTGCAACTTTAAAGCGCATGTTTACCACAAAGACATCTCTCAGGCCAGTTGTGAATACTTATAACCTATATAAAATCTGCACAGAGGAAAAAATAGATAAATCAAGTTAGAATCTGATTTATCTGCGACATCTGACAGACAAATTATGTAAACTCGGGTTTTAAATAATCCTGCATGTCATTTAGGCTGAAACATGTCCTGATCTGCATTGCGCTCATTGCCACGTTTCCCTTCCCGTGCAGAAGCTCGTACAGCATGGAGCGTGTGCGTGGGTGCATTGCGTGTGTATGTGTGTGTGGTTTTTAACTTTTGCTTACTTTTGCACTGCAGGTCCACCATGGCCTGGTACCACTCGTCCTGGTCCTCCTCGTTCTCCGCGGCGACGGCGAAACTCTCCGCCCGGGTGTAAAGCACGATCATGTGCTTGTTCTTGGAGTCGGCCCGCTTGTTGATGTTGAAGCAGGTCTCCAGCGCCACGGCTTTCTTCGGGACGGGGGCCTTGCCGCGGAATTTCTTCTCGCTCTCGTAGCACTCCAACCGGGCCGGGCCGCGCTCCGAGGCCGAGCGGAGCACGAAGTACCGCCGGTGCATGGACTTCTGCTTGCGGAGGTACCCGCTCTTCCGCACGTCCTCGCAGCTGTGGGGCTCACCCGCCTGGTTCTCCATGATGCCTCCTCGCTTCTCCAAAATAACAAATGCAAACTTTAAATTTGTCTTCTTTTTCCGTCTTTCTGCAAGTTCAGCTCGGTAATTCAAACATCCCTCTCCGCTCTCCTCCCTCTCTCACACATCAACGCAGGCATGTGAGAGAGCAGACGGGGATCAGGTCTGGGTTGCTGCCGGTAGTTCCGCTGTGGGATCTGGAGATTAAAACCTCAAACAGGGCTGCAGATCTCGTTGGTTTTCCTCCTTTTTTGTGCTTTTTTCCTACGGACGGATCACTGCAAGTTTTCCAGGCTCACACGGACGAGCACATGCGGCGTGGAGCTCCCCTTACTCCCCACTACTACTACTACTACGAGTGTTTCCAAACGCCGTGTGAGCGCTTTAATCCCATTTAATGCACATCACAGAGCTCAGAGCCCATCCTGCTGCAAACTGCAGCCTGTATGTCTGCCTGTCTCTCCTCCCCTGCTCCTCTCTTGCTGCTGTGGCGTGGAGTAGCTACCGTGGAGCAGGACTGTCACTCAAAAGGTGGTACTAGTATACTGGAACATGACGCGTTCACTGACTCCGCCTAAACTCCGACATTGGAGCTCCCAACTAGACTCCTATGGAATTCCAGTGGCGCCCGCAAAAAAAAAAAAAGAATGTTTAGTGGGGCTTTAGTTAAAAAAGAATTGCAATAACATCTAATTGTGAAATTGCTTTGCTTTGCTTTTTTTATTGATATGCTTCTTTGCCTTAGAAACCCCAAGCAAAAAAAATACTCACAAATAAAACTGAAACAATCGCAGAAAGTTTAAATAACAACTCTCTTTATCTTTTCTTGAAATTATCATTTAGATGAGTTCAACTCTTAAAATATTCTTTTCCACAATCCCTGAAGGCAGAGACGCTTCCAGTGCAGGCTGGAATCAGATTTCATCATTGGCACTTCTGTGAGTCCATCCTGTAACGATTATTGTAAAACTTTCTGCTGTCCAGTCAAAAAAATATATGTATCGGCTCACTCTGAATTGAAAGAAGATGTTTATGTTGCGTTTGCAGGCTGCTTTTTTTTTTTTTTTTTTTTCTGGCAATATGAGCCACATTTAAAATGAAGCAGCTGTCTCCTTAAATGAACTGCAGCCTAAAAATCATAGTAGACTGTTTTCCAATGTTAGACTACTATGTAGGATAAAGTTATCAATGAAATAAAATACAAAATCATATTAAATAGACTAAGAGGATTTCATAAAATAACAACATATATATATATTGTAAAGTCAGTAAAACCCATGGGAAAACAGTCATAATATTGTTATTATTGGCTCAAATCAGGTTTTAGATAAACCCCAGATTAACATGCTGCAACTTCTGTCTAATGAAATCTCCAGTGTGCTGATTGGTGGAGCAATAATTAAAATCCCACCAAAATAATATTGTTTATATTCATGCTTTATATTAGCATCAAATATGCATTTGAAAGGGCAATCATCACTCCAATACATAAATTAATATTCATATTTGTTGCTATAAAGTGTTTGCAATATACCAATGTGATGTTATGCAACATGCTATCAAAAGTAACCTTCTGCACAAGGTGAAGTGAATATCAGGCGCCCCCTGCTGTTTGAAGGAAGCATTTGGCCAACATGATTTATCCTTATTTTAAGACATTTTTCTCATAAATGAATATTAGTGATTATACAATTTCACTCTTTCTCATTCACTCAAAGAAATACTCAAGAGCCAAATTGATTTAAGAAGCAAGAAACTGATTTATGAACATGAATACTTGTAATTACAAACATTTCCTTAAATGGATTTTTTTTTTTTTTGGCAAAATAAGAGAAATAAACTTTGCCTCCATGAAACCTAAAAAAAAAAAATAACATGAAACATTTGGTCCATTACATGGAGCGATATTATTCTTGAAATTGCTTTTACATTCAGTAGCATCTCCTTTTAGCCCTCTAAGCACATGCAGCCTGAGAGTGAAAAACATGGATCATCCCTCAAAGGAAATCTGACAAAACAGTGACAAATGCTAACATGTTCCACAAACCCACTATGGAAAAAAGCCTGTCTTATCATTAAACGCTTATTCTCATGCATCACAAGGCTGTTAAGGCTGTTATAACCATATCTAGAAAGATGTCTCTTGATGCTGGGTTGACATCTGCAGAGGCTCTGAAGAATCTCTGCTCTTACTGCGCAGTAAACATGGACCCATTCAAACAACGAGTGTTTCTCTTTTGGCCTTTTGCTCAACAGAGAGCCTGAAAAGGCAAGCAGAAGGTGACGCTGATGTATTTACTTGCTGGCCGGTGTTGCACTTAACCAGGAGATGAAAGCAAATTAGCAGCAGCAGCAATGTGTGTGTATATGCATGTGTGTGTGCATTTCTGCAAGTCAGAAGTCATAGAGGCGTTGTCTACTTGTGATCCCACAGAGCCCTGAGGTGGCTTCCACTGGCATACAAACACCTTAGACACGCGTCACATGTTACAAACACAGCAGGTGGATACATTCACGCTGAGCTGTCCTCTCATACTTATTGAATTTAATACGAGTATTTACATTCACACCTTCATTTCCCCCCACAAACACACGCACAGCACACACGACACGTAAACACAGACGGGGGGTGGGGGGGGGCCTCTCNNCCCCCCCCCCCCCCTCCCTCGGTTCCCAGAGATGGATGGAGGAAATGGAGTGGGGCAATGGGGCCCTCCCCTCCATTGGATGGGTGGGTGGGGGGGAATGGAGGGGGACCAGGATCAGATGAAAGGATTTCGGGACGTCCCTCGACTGGGGTAAACATTCCCCTGAAAGAGAGAGAAAGAAAGAGAGGCATGATGAGAACTAGGAACTAGGAGAGAGGGCTTTACTACATTTCCTGTATTTTGCAGCAGAGAGAACTTGCAGAAAATCCTAATTAGCCCTCTATGATTCCCCCCCCCCCCCCNCCCCCCCATTCAGTTCAGTCCATCCTGCTGAAGTACACTTGTCGCCACTTGTTTGCCAAGCAGCGAATGGGTACTCACGGTAAACGGGTTCACCGACATCGGCCGAGGGACTTTCGGTTGAGAATCAGATGCAGGGAAGGAGGCAAAACCTGCAACACACACGACACAGAAATACGCTCATACTAGAAATGGCTTCTGCTCCAAAAATGTAAAGCAGAAACCAGAAAACACAGATCAGAGTTTGAAACCTTGGTCCAGTAATCATTTTTTACTGACTGTTTAACCAGCCTGTGGGCCAGAAATAGCCAATGCTACTGTAAATGTTCAATTTTTAATTTAATGTTAAATACAAGGATGAGAAGGTGTAAATGTCCTTTAAAATCTGTCCTACTGTATTGTATTATATTGTATTGCATTGCCCCCATTTTCAAAGATAAAGTGGACAAAATATTAGACAATAATACAAAAATATAAGAAAGCAGAATGTTTAAATAACAACTCTCTGATTATTAGCGTCAGAAAGGGAGGATTTACTGCAGGGAAGTTGTATTGGATTGCACTGGATTACAGACAAATGCATGGATCAAAAATGCCCTTTATACTACCATTGGCTTCCTGGTTGCTCACTGACTCGTGAGGAAATGCATTCTGGGTAGCAGATCCCGGGAAGGAGGCAGACGGAGGAAATACTGAGGTGGGTGAAGTGACGAACGCACTGGAGTCACCTAAAGAAAAGACACTCACACTTATAATATGATGACATATGGACAGAAAAGACAAAACTATCAGAATATTGTGAGATAAAACTTCAGATTTTGGTGAAAATGAGTGTGTAACGTGTAAACTGAGTGGAAAAGGATGTAACAGAGTTACGGCTGAAGGATTCGGAATATGATTCTCACCTCCCGAGGCGCTGCTGAAGGGGTTACTGGGGGAGAGGGCAACAGGTTGCTGGGAAGCGGAGCTGGAGCTGAATGGATTGGGGAAATCTGAGACATGGGGGGGGAGACAAGGAGATAATTTACAGTGTGTGTGTGTGTGTGGGG